>JABCRI010000185.1:0-39849 GCA_015143295.1 Tetracentron sinense | reverse complement strand
GTATCAGTCATGTCGATGAAGTCTTGAGATAAGAACGGGCCAATAGAGAACATGCAAGGTCAGTGATAGATGAATGGTAGAAGATCACCAAGCGTTGTACTGAGGGCCGAGAACAGTACTGATACGAGGCCTAAAGAAAGAACTGAGGCAACTCTGAGCTCAGAACTGCTAGCAGATATAGAGCCGAACACCGAAGTTACTGCCGAAATGGGGTCAGAAGTTAGGATGAACATCGAGGCTGGTGTCGAGCTTACTGAGCCTTATATAGGGACTGCAGCTGTAGCAACCCGGACTTTTCTATGCTTAATGAATACCATTTTCGTAGCTAATTGGCCTTCCTCATAGTCTAATTAATAAATAAGAGAGAAATCAGAAATTCTGAAACGTCAGAAATGTTCATTTTCGAAAGACGAACCCAACGCAAGATCGTCGAAATCGGACGAGCGAGTCAAAAGATATGGTCAAAACAGTCCAGACATGCAGAGCACCGATCGCTCGGTCCAGTCAGCGATCGATCGGTCCAAAACCGATCGATCGGTAGCTATCGCACGGTCAAAACTTTTGTATTGGAAAATTTTCCAGAGAGTAGTTTTTTGACCGGTCGCTCGGTCAGAGTACCGATCGCTCGGTAGGCAACCGATCGATCGGTCATAACCACCGATCGCTCGGTCCCCGTGTTTTTTCAGAAATTTTTGTAAGGACATTTTCATCTTTTGGGGGTTAAACCCTTTCTTCTTAAGGCTTGCTCGAGCCTTTAGGGCTTCATTCACATACTTAGAGGATTTTGAGAGTTAGGGAGAGAGGAGAAGGAGACTCTAACCTAGGGTTCGTTTTTGAGGAGGAATCAAAGGGGGTTTAAGAACCCTAGATCCCCCGACTAGTTTGGCTTCGATTTCAAGGCTCAAGCTCGTGTGGGACTCCTCCTCCAAGCTAGGGCAGCACTCACGCACGTTTTTTTTAAAGGGGTTTCTTCCCCAACTCAAGTCTTCCTCAAGCAAGGGTTGTTCCCTACCCTTTTTGGGGCTTCAATCAAGGTTCCTACCAAGATCAAGCCTTGATCTAAGGTTAGTACACCCTACTAACTTACCCTAGCAATAAATCTAAGTTTTCTTTATGAAATGCGATTTATGCTATTATGTTTGCTTTCTTGTGAAATGTATCATCCCTAATAAATATAAACAAGATAAAGAAATGGTATGGATGCTTGGATGGATGTGGGATGTGGCGATTGGATGCCGAATGGGTGATGTATGGTATGTGTGGGTTGTGGATTGGAAAATGGAGGATGGGCATTACACAAATAATAAACTTACCTTGTGTGATTAAATGTAAAATATGCACTAAAAAGGAGAAAATGAACAATGAGAAAACTTGCATGCTAAGTGTTTGACAAAATACCTAAACTATGAAATAATGACTTGAATGAAGAAAATGAAAATAGGCCTCATGCATGTACTCTTATGAATGATGAATTAATCAAGTAATGTGATCAAGAAATGTGCAAATTTCTTAAGTGCTCCTATGCTTATATGATGAATCGAATTATGATGCCATATCTCTCTTGCTATCCTCATTCCACGATGGTCACTATTGACACATACACGAGCACGCATGATAGCATGAACCGAGATTTCAAGAGCATATGCATATAATAACCAACAAGAAAATATTGCATGTCAAGGAGGTTGGTAGCCCAGGGACATTCGGGTACTAACCTCTGGCTCACAAGAAAACCCCTAAAACACATATTGTCAAGGAGGTTGGTAGCCCAGGGACATTCGGGTACTAGCCTCTGGCTCACAAGAAAACTAAACAAGTAATAAAAATCACCTATTGTCAAGGAGGTTGGTAGCCCAGGCACATTCGGGTACTAGCCTCTGGCTCACAAGAAAACCATATATCAAGGAGGTTGGCAGCCCAGGGAGATTCGGGTGCTAGCCTCTGGCTCACAAGTTACAAGATACAAGGTTACAAGATGATGACAAGACATTCATGCATGCACGCATACATGGTTTTAAAATGCATACCAGGACATGGAAACGGGTTTTCAAGCATGAGTTTTGTTGGCGTTTTTGCATTCATGCTCTTCAAGATGATAATATTTCTCCATGATTAATATCATTTAATTCTATGATTTTACTATTGCCTGGAATTGATGATTGGTATTGTACTACTCTTTGCATGTTTATTATTGTTATGGATAGCTAGTAGCTTGTACTCGCTGAGTATTCCATGCTCAGCCGTACTTCCATGTCGGCAGGTACTGAGGGAGCCCTCGACCCAGAGCCTTGGGTCGAGGAAGAGTATATCGAGGAGAGAGAGCCGTCTATCCCACTGCAGTCTCAGGCGGACCGAGACCTTGACGTTTGGCCATACCTCGACTACTGTTGAGGGGAGAGTACGAGAGGGTCTTTTATGTATTTTGACATTTTGATAGGTGGGTCTGTCCACCTTAGACTTAGACATGTTTTGTATATATGTTAACTTAGAATACTATTTTGGAAGTCTTAGAAGAAAACAAAAAGTTAGTTTACGCTTCCGCATTTATGTTTAGCTTCCGCGCTCTGATTATCATTGTTTAGTACGTTAATTATCTTGTTCATGACAGGATGGTTTGGCAGGTACGTATAGTCACGCCAAAAGTATCCCTAAACTCCTAGGGGTATTTTGGGGCGTTACAGCAGCTAAAATTGGAGTTGTTGTTGAGGCTGTTCAAGAGTTTGAATTGAATACTCCTGAACTCCATATCCAAGAAGAGGACCAGGACGCGGATGTAATCGGAATGGACATAGTTTTATATACCGCACCGTTTACTGATGAAGAATTAGTTTCTGAAGACTTGCCCTTTCTCAGCATGACTCCATCACCTGAGAACAGGCCAGCCACTCCTTTGATCAGTCATCCTACAAGTCCAGCATCCCCCATCAGGCCTCCTTCACCAGAATATACTCCCTCTACTCCTCCACCTAAACAAATAGACGAATGGTATCCAGGACTTGGTGTCATTCCATCTGACAGATGGCTGGAGGATAGGAATGGTTATGATTCCCTTCTTAGGAGAATTTTCAGACTTCCTAGTATATTACTTTGATTGTTTTTTTTATTCCAATCAAATGATTTTTCACACTGACTAACTCCCAACCCTTTTTTTACAAGCACCATCAGGGGGATTATGGATGCTCCGAAGTTTACTTTCGGAGTACCCAGCTAGGCTCCAGTTCCTCCTCCATCCAAACTGTTGGCTGACGTTTATGCAGAGAGTGCTAAACATGTACTTAAAAGGCCTAAAGACTTCATTACTCAGTAAAAACTTCAAGGATTTTGATCAGATGAAGAATGACTGCATTTCAGCTTTCAATATCCTTGATAGCCTAGGCATCAGAGATCCCACTATGCAGTAGGAGGCTGAGGCTTGGATCAGCTCTGCCGAGAAAGTTTACCGACTCAATAATATAGACCCAATCAGTGGTCTTGAGGTGGAAGCCAGGGGGTGCATTAGTAACACATCTTTAAAAATAAAAGAAGTGGCTGAAGTTGCTAGTGATCTGCATGAAAGAGTTTATCAGACTGCAGAACACCAAATAGCCGCAGAAGCCGAATAGAGAGCCTGTGCCAACAACTGCAAGAAGCCTTAGTTAAAGCTTCAAAACTAAAGAGTGCTCATGAATCGATGGAAGCAGAGCTCGTGACTGTCAGTTCTGAACTATCAGAAGGTCATTCTGTGAAGACTCAAGGTCAAAGGACCCTGGAGAAAATTATCCGATTGAAAGAGGGTTTGGCGGACGCTTGTCGGGAAGCTGCATGTCTCCATAAACAACAGCGCATCAGGACGGAAAAATTATCCTTTTCCGATACCACTCCTCGTATCGAAGAAAATCCTCTTGATATACATCCTGTAAATGAAGGTCTTCCTGATGTAAATCCCGTAAATGAATGAAAAAAATTTTATCTTATCATTCAGTTTTTTTTTTTGGTATCACCCATATGAAGGGGCAACAATAATGATTTTGTATCCCAGTGGGATAATGTTCTTTTAAAAGAACTGACTGAACCCAAGTTAATTCCTCAAGCTGCCTACGTACCTATGATAGAATCAAGTCAAACGTAGTTCAAAAGGGGATTCGCACTTTGATAGCGAATAGGTAGTTTCCATTCGTACCTAAGAAGGTTTTGACTTCGGCCTTGTATTTAGGGGGCTTTTGAAGCTTTGATTCGCAATTTAGTAGCGAATAGGCAGTTTCCGTTCGTGCCTAGAAGAGTTTGGACTTCGGTCTGGTATTCTGGAGACTTGTGAAGCGCCGTGAACTTTTTTATCTCGTATTCATGAGCCTGTTAAATTGCTCTAATTTTTGCCTAGAAGGCTCTTGGAATTTTGGTCTAGCGAGCTATTTGTTGCCCTAGTTTTTGCCTACACCATCTCTTGGAGTTTTGGTCTAGTGGGCATTTTATTTTGACTCAAAAATTTTGTCTAAGCCATCCTTTCGGAATTTCAACTTAGTGAGTCATTGTTGCTCTAAATTTTGCCTAATCTGTCCCTAAGGGTTTTCAACTTAGTGAGTCATTTTGTGTTCTAAATTTTGCCTAGACCGTCTTTTAAAGTTTTGGTCTAGCGAGCATTTTAATTCCTAGGAGTAATATCGCTTGAGGAATCTTGTATTGGTTGGAGGGATAATTCGCTCTCCATCCATTGAGGTCAGTAGGTACGATCCGTTAGAGTATACCTTCTCGACGACATATGGCCTTTCCCATTTTGGTTCGAGCTTCCCCTTGGTTCGACGAGTGACGATGATCGGAGTTCTGACTATCAAGACCAAATCTCCCTTTTTGAAAGAACTTAGTCTTGCCCTTTTATTGAAGGCGCTAGTGAGCCTTTGCTGGCACATCTCTAAACTCTGTTGGGCTTAGAGACAACGTTCATCAAGAGTTTCAAGTTCTGCAAGATGAACTTTAGCTGAATCTTCTTTTGTAAGAGACTGCTGAATTGCCACCCATAGGGAGAGAATTTGAATTTCAAGGGGGAGAACTGCTTCACCGCCGAAGACCAGGGAATATGGCGTGGCCTGTGTCGGAGTCCAATGAGTAGTCCTGTATGCCCAGAGGGCTTCGGGTAGGCGTTCGTGCAAATCCCGTTTGCTTTTATCCACAATTTTCTTGAGGATTTTGCACAAAGTCTTGTTGAAGGCTTCAGCAAGACCATTCGCGGCTGCATAGTACCGGGTAGAATGGTCCTCTCAGATACCAAATTTAGCATACAACTTGTGTATAGGGGTGCTTCGAAAAGGTTGCCCATTATCCGAGATGATGCTTTCTGGAATTTTCAACCAATATATGATGTTGGTCTGGATGAAGTCTACCACTGAGTGGTGTTTGACCTCTTTGAGAGCGATGGCTTCGGCCCATTTTGAGAAGTAGTCCATCGCAGTTAGGATGTATTGATGTCCAACAGATGATGGTGAGGTGAACGGTCCTATAATGTCCATTCCCCATGCTGCAAAGGGTCATGAACACGTTGTCATGTGTAGAGGCTTGGGAGCCTGATGTATAAAATTAGCATGGAGTTGACAAACTTTGTATTTTCTTACATAGATGAGACAATCAGTGATCATCATAGGCCAGTAGTAGCCTAATCTTTTCAGCTGCATTTGTAGCTTGGGCCCAGCTTGGTGAACACCGCAGATCCCGGCATGAGTTTCTTACATGGCTTGATCTATTTCATTTCCTGAGTTACATCTCATCAAGATGCCGTCCAGGGACCTTTTATATAAGGTTTCTTCCAACATTATGAACTTTGTGACCCTTCGACGGACTTCGGTGCGTTTAGCACGGTATCCGGGCAATTGACCATGTTGGAGATAATCGATGAAAGGCTGTCACCAATCCTCATCTATTTTTTTGATTGTCACAGAACAACTGTCTCCAGGAATTTTATTTCTAGAAGGGGTTTAAGAGTTCTTCTTTCCCCCATTGTGATAGTTAGCATCCTGTCCGTTGGTAGAGTCAGAGATGCTGCAAGACCGGCCAAATCATCGGTTTGATTGTTGAGTCCTCTATGGACATGGTAGAGGCTGCTTCTTGGAATTTGAGTAAGCAGCTGGTCCACTCTTTTCTGATAGGGAAGGAGACTAACCCTTTGCACTGCATATTCTCCTCGTACCTGTTTGATGACGGTTCTAAATCTCCATATATAGTTAGTTCATCCACCGGGATCTCAAGAGCCAATTCAAGACCTGCTATCAGAGCTTCATACTCAGCTTAATTGTTTGAAGATCCTTCTATTAGGGCGAAGGAATAGGGTAGTATTGCATTGTCTAGTGTGACAAAAACAACACCGATTCTTGATTTGTTTTCCTTTGGGTCGATGCGTTTAACTCCATCAGGACTTCTTGAAGCTCCATCAAAATACATCTTCCAGCCTGGTTTGACTTAAACTTGCATGACTTCTTCGTCAGAGAGGTCGGTGATCAAAGGCGAGTCTGCAGGAACTGCGTGTACTGCAAGGAAATCAGCAAGGGCTTGTCATTTTACTACCTTTTGGGGCACGAATTCAATTTCGAATTCAGACAAGAGTACTGCCCATTTCACCATTCTGTTAGAGAGAGTGGGGCGGGCATTATTTATTTAAGAGGATCGACTCTAGATATCAGTTTCACTGAATGTTCAAGCATATAATGCCTTAATTATCTTCAGAGCAAAGATGAGGGCTAGGCATACTTTTTTAATCGAGCTATACCTGCATTCTGCTCCCACCAAAGTCCTGCTTAGGTAGTACAGGGTGTTTTCTTTTTCTTGGTCATTATGCTGAGCAAGGAGAGCTCCGAGAGATCCCTCAAGGGCTATGATATAGAGGATAAGTGGCTTTCTTCTGATGGGACCCATAAGGACCGGTGGATTTGTGAGATAAGCCTTGATGCTGTCCAAAGCATTTTGACAAGCTTCATCCCATTGAAACGGTATTCCCTTCTTCATTAACCGAGAAAATGGTTGGCATCTTCCAGCCAAATTGGAGATGAATCTCCGAATATAAGCGAGTCGACCCTGGAGTCCTTTTAACTCGTACAGATTTTTTGGAGTGGGCATCTCGCGAATGGCCCTTATTTTGGTAGGGTCAATCTCAATTCCTCTATGGTGTACCACAAAGCCTAAGAATTTCCCAGATGCAACTCTGATCGCGCATTTAAGTGGGTTCATCTTGAGCTGATGCTGTCCCAGTTTGTTGAAGATTTCCCGAAGATCATCCAAATGATAACTTCGTTGCCTTGTTTTGACAACCAGGTCGTCGACATAACACTCGACCTTGTCATGGAGAATATCTCCATATATAATAGTCATGGCCCTTTGATAAGATGCTCCGACATTTTTGAAGCCGAATGACATGACTTTGTAGCAGAACACTCCCTTAGGGGTACGGAAGGCTGTAAGTTCTTCATCTTCCGGGGCCATCTTAATTTGATTGTAATATCCGTCCATAAAGGATAAAGCCTCGAAAGTCTGTTGTGGCATCGACCATCATTTCGGTGATGGGCAAAGGGAATTAATCTTTTGGGCAAGCTTCATTCAAATCCAAGAAGTCTATGCAAACCTGGATTTGTTCATTCTTCTTTTTCACGGGAACCACATTGGCAAGCCAAGTAGGGTATTGAACCTCTCTTATAAACCCGGCTTTGAGGAGTTTATCTAACTCAGCTTTGATTTGAGCAATCAGCTCTGGGCGTGCTCGCCTTTATGCCTGCTTGATCAGCCTGACATCTTCTTGAATTATGAGATGATGGATTGCAATTTTTGGATTTAAGCCAGGCATCTCTATGTAATTCCAAGCAAAGACATCCTTGTACTCTTTTAGTTTACAAAAATACTCCTCTTTTTCTATTAGAGAGAGAGAGGTGTTGATGAAGGTTGGCCTCAGATCTGGTTCTGAGCCGAGGTTAACTTCAAAAAGGTCGTCAACTGTTGCTTGACCTCCTGCTTCAAATTCTGGAAGAGCCAGATGGACTTCTGTTTCTTCCGGTGGTTCTTCCATGATCATATCTTCTCCCGAAGAGGAGTCTTCATCAACTGCAATAGTATTTACAGTCCAGACCAAGTCTTCATTTGATGGAGAATTAGAATTTCCCACTTCAGGCTTTACCAAGTTAGAACTGACCTGTTTATAGGTAGCCAAAGTCCTGGGTGTTGGCATAATTTCATGCTCAACCTGCTCTTCTGCTTCAATATTGAACCCCTGCTTCTCAAGCATTTTCTTGGTTGCCAGATTAAACACAGGATTCCTTTAATAAGGGTTTATCCTTCCAACCTTCATACTGCTTAGGGAAGCGGCTTTGCCCACTGGTCCCGTAGAGTGAAAAATGATGGACTTTTCCCATATTTTTCTGGACGGGACGATGACATCAGAAATGACTTTCATTGTTGGCCATTTTTGTCATGCACTGAGATTGACTTTAGCCAGGCTATCAATTATATCTTGATGCGCTACCTCAAACCATGGGGATGCCTGTAGGGACTCGGTTTCTTCTGGAAGCCATTCTATGGAGATTTCTTCTGATGTGGACTTCTCCCCGACCGTGACCATATTTACAGTCTGGTTGTGATTTTTCCCGAATACGAAGACTTGGGGATTGTACCCAATTCCTGCTGTATTTATACCTACATAGTCACCAGTATCCAGGGCTTTATGCTATTCCTTTTTGAGCATGGCTTCATAAGCCGGAAGAATAGTTTCTTTCACTTGCTCTTCTTTTTTGGGATCAAACCCCTGTTTCTTGAGGAACCCGGTGATTTTTTCACCAAAGCTTATCTTTTCCCTGTAAGGATTAATGATCCTGCTCTTTTCATTGGTCCATGAGGAGTTCATCCTGTCATATGTACCTAAAGAGTTAAAAAGTATTGATTTCTATCCTCTTTTCATGAACGGGACAGTGAAACTGGAGGTAGTCTCGACCATTGAATAGTCTATTCTCCTCAGAGGGACTGTATGATTGTCTTTCAGAGCTTCAAGGGGGTCGATCTCTTTAACTTCACAAGTCTGAGAGAGGACGACTGACTTTCCCTTCTCCAGATTCCGGGAAGATTCGACCAAAGATAAGGTCGATTTTCTTTCTTTTCTTTGAGATTTTGGGGTGTATTTGAACACCCTTTTCGGAGCTTCTATTTGAACAGATCCGTGATTGCTTTTCGAGCCACTCTCAACCTTTTCCCGTTTGGGCTTCTGCTGAAGGTTTCTTTGGGCACTTTTGACATAGAAATGTGCATCTGCATAATATGCCTCTGCATCGTTGAATGGATTATCATCAGCATCGATCCTTACTTGCCTATTCCCTTGAGGGTATTTAAGGCATTGATGATAGTTAGATGGCACGACTAGATGGTTATGCATCCATTGCCGCCCTAACAGGGCATTGTACGACGTATCGACATCGATTACCAGAAACGTTGTAGTCTCAACAATATCGCCAAATCTGGTTTTGAGGTTGACCATGCCCATAGGCCTCTGTTCATTTTGATTGAAGCCTTGGACGATCAGACTGCTTTCATGAAGCTGGCTTATTTGTACGCCAAGCTTGGATAACATTCTTCTTGGAAGGATGTTGACAGCTGAACCTCCATCTATCATTACTCTGGAGATATTAGTCTCATTAACCAAGCCTGAGATGAACAGTGGTCGGTTATGCTGGAGAGTCTCAGCTCGCATATCTTCATCATCAAAAGTGATCGTGAAGAGGCATGAAGCTCCTGTTTGAGGATGCTGTGGCGGCTAACTCGTGACCTCTTCAGAAAAGTCCTCCGGGTTGGAGAGGGCGTATATGAGAGACCTTCTCAATTCTGGAGCATCTTGAGAGCATCATAGACACTCAGCAAGGAAAGAATTTTCTTCAAATGGGCCAAGATATCATACTTGACCCTTTCATTACTATAGTTGTTTGGACTTGAGCTGGTGGAGCCCTGGTCTGATTTTCATGCTGGATCGGAACAAACCTCGGTGGTAATTTTCTTCCCGATCGAAGGTTGAGTTGATAGACTTTGGCAATTGTTTGGTCTATTGGTCCAGACGACTCTCCTTCCAAGAGTTGGACCATGTTCACAGAACTAACGTCCAGTTTCCTTTTCTTACTTTGGAAAGACGACTGAGTTCTTCTTTCAGATTACCCCGTTGGACTCGCAGATTAAGCTGAGGTTTATTCAGACATCTGTGAGTTGTCAGTCGACCTTGAGTCTAGGACTGCTTCTTCTGTTAAAGGGTCACTATCCAAACTGACTGCAACAGGCGGATCTTGATTCTCCAACTGAATTGAGATTTGCACCGGTCGTCGCATCTGACGATGGTTTGAGTTTAGAATTTCAGGCGTACCTAGCCTTTCTTGAGGAGAATCAGACTGTATTTGTTCATCCTCTGCCTCTCGCTCTCCTCCAGATGAAAATCCTTCGGAAAGATCGGAAAGCCCTGTAAGGGTCCGTCCTGGTGGTTGGACTCCTTTCTGCGAGCTCAATGTCCTCAGCTTGGTCTAGCCAATTCTGAAATGCCCGGTGTCTTTTTGGACTGCAGGCTACCATTTGTCTTGGTTCATTTAACCATGACTTGTCTTCACCTGGGACTGCATTAATAACATAGCAGGAGAAGATATTGTATTCATCTCTTGAATCCGTTGACTGAAGGCTATCATAGTTGCAGTCGGAGCAGAAGCCTGGCGGGATAAAATCCATTAAGGTCATTGCTGTTAATGGCTTTTGTTCCATAGGAGCATCTTGGGCAAAGCCAATTTTCTTGGCTTTCCTCACTCTTTCTTTCTTTCTTTTTCTTCTTTTAGCCTTGGCTATGCGCTTCCCTTCTTTTCTTAGGGCTTGAGCTTGTCTTGTATCCTGGTCATACTTTTTAGCATCGGCATTTTGAGCCAACTATTTTTTCTTCTTGGTCCCTTTACTTTTAAAGAGGGTCCAGTCTTCTTTGTCTGATAGTTTGTTGTTAGGAAGTTTACCGCTCGAAGATGCATTGTTTTCATCAACTGGCTCTGAAGCCATCACCGTATTGGACGTAGCTGCCTACTGGAGATCGTCAATGACAATCTTTTTATTGTCCAAATGCCGCTAAATAATGTCCTTGAGTACAAAGCAGTCACCTATCTTATAATTGATCATACGATGATAAGGACAGTACTTGGGATCATTTTTCATCCCAATCTCTTGAGGTCTCCGGCTTTCTAGGAGAGGGATGAGCTCATTGGCAAGGAGGTCTTCAAATAAGTCCTCAACAATGTCTTCCGAGAATGAATATGTTTTATTCATTCTCTCTTCCATGGTGATCTTCTTTGGTGGTTCATTTTTACCTTGCCATTGTGGCTTCCTAGATCCACCTGGAGCTTGTTTGATACCAACATTAATTGGTCCTTTGCCGTTGTTTGTTCGGCCAGTTGATCTGCTAGCATTCGATACTGGTGGCGTAGTCTTTTTAGCTTCAACTACCGCAGCTGTTGAGGATTCAAGACTATCGGTGCCTCTACCTCACCTTCTCTTTCCTATATGGATTTTCATGTCATGTGCTTTCGTACACAGATCTTCGAAACTCGTAAAGGTTTCGGCCATTAAGGCAGTTGAAAGATCATGCTTAAGGTTATTGAGACACATTCTAATAAGCTCCATCTGAGTGAACTTTTGTGGGCAGGAGAAGGTCAGAGCTCTCTATCGGGCAATGAACTCTGTTACTGTTTCATTGTCCCTTTACCGGGTTTCAATCAATTCCGGAACACCCACTCTTCTTTGGGTGTTGTAGAATTGTTTGCTAAATTCGATCACCATTATGTTTCAATCGAGGATCAAAGCCTCGGGGAGGTTGGTATATCATGTGAAAGCAGCGCCCTCTAGGGATTGTACAAAGAGTTGGAGGCAAAGAGCCCCGTTCTTAGATGTCAATCCACATCTCGAGAAGAAATGAGACAGATGTTGCCTCGGATCTCCAGTTCCGTCAAACATTTTGAATGTTGGTTGGACAAAACCTGGTGGGAACGGAACGACATCCATGATAGCTGGATAAGACTTCACGATCATCCGTACATCCTCTTCTCTTTCTTTGGCTGTCGCATTTGATTACGAACAGTTTCCTCAATTACAGCTAAAAGAGACGGCGACACTCCTCCTATGAGAGCAATCTGATTTGGAATGGGACCTGTTTCAGGCGCCCTTGGATGACTTGGAGGTATAGGGGCTGTGCCTTGATTGCTGCTACCTCCTTGGTACGGGAAATGAGGCCCAGGTGCCGATGCAGATATAAGAGCTAACAATTGAGTAGCCAACTCTTGCATTTGAATGTCATGGCTGTGATCTGATCATCCTTGTATTGGATTTGAGCCTGTAAGGCCGCTGTTTGATCATTTGATGGCAGAGGTACCGAAGTTGAAGGGTTATTCCCCTGACTAGTATTCCCATCCAGGTTCGTCATCATGACCGCTACTGGTCATTCTGAAGCTAGTTCCGGTAATCGAAAAATATTTGGAAACTCTTCTTCTGTGAAATAGGCACTGACATCCCATATAAAGGGTTTGGTGCACTGAAAACCTATTGAGGTATTTCCTTCCTGCACTACTTCTGGCCTAATTGGTTGAGGAGCTGGCTCGTCAGAATCTTTGACTAGCGAGGTTTCTTCCAATTCTCTCGGAGAAGTTATCGGGGTCGCTTCCTGTTCTGACCCTTCTTGGTATCCACTGACATCCGGCCATGGAGCTAATTGAACTTGGTCTTGGGCTTTGTCTTTACCTCTGACCTGATTCTTGCAGCTCCTTTTTCATCTCAGAACCGATGGACCCGGAGTAACTATTCTGACGGCCCGCGAGGACTCTGTCTCATCCAAAGCGGCTAAAATAATGGCAGTTGAACTCTGAGAATCCTGCCCTGCTGATAAGTTCTGCTCAGGTATTGCCCCAATTCCTTGGAATACTGGGGTCGTATCTTTCAGAGCTGGGTTGAGTCTAGTGCTGATCACATTCATGGACACTCTTTCATAATCAGCATATGACACTCCGGTGTTTAACTTCTCCCGAGTAGGGTGAACAAGGGCAGAATGATCAGTCTTCCATTTTTGGTGAACAAAACGGATTTTTTCTGAGGTGCCAGTTGACCTTCTTAACTTCTGATTCTTGGACCTTCTTGACCTCGATCGATAACTATATACCTTCTTTGATGGAGCTGAAGGGTACTTCCAATTTCTGAGTTGGAGGATTTTCTCAGGAGTCTTCTTCCTAAGCATCTCAAAAGCGGAAGTGCTTCTGTGTAGCACCTTAACCTTAGGGTCATATGGTGCTACTTGTAGAACCCCGGATCTTGATGGCCATGTACGACGAATGATATCATATACTAAAGCATGTAAGAATGTATTTATGGTGTATGGGTGTTTGGAATGAAATAGGCAAGAGTATAGAATACTCTTGAGTATTGACAAGGGTTATGCCTTGGCATACCCTCGACTCTAAATAGCCCTAGCGTTCACACCGCTTGTCAGAAATCAAGCGATTCTTGGATTTTTGGAAAGGTAATTGAACCCTCTTCAGGGTTCATGTTGATCACTTGTCTTGGTTTTGAGTTGGTGTTAGGTCAAAAGACCGATTTCTGAAGTCGGGTCGGTTTAAAATCTGGATTGACGAAACCCAATTTCGGATCAGTCAGGTTTAGGGGAAAAATGGTCCAAGAAAAAGGAAGAATTGGAAGTTGTGAAAAACATGAAAGTTGTTCTCCTTCGAAAGACGAATCCAACGCAAGTTGAATCGTCAAAATCAGACGAGCGAGTCAAAAGTTATGGCCAAGATACAAAAATGCAAAAAATGCTGAAGCTTTCTGCAAAAGTTGCGATCGCTCGTAGGGACCCTACGAACGATCGTAGCGGAGCTATGAACGATCGTAGAGTTGCTACGATCGATCGTAAAGCCCTAGAAATGCTGGAAACTCTCGGGTGAAACTACGATTGATCGTAGGAAGATACGATCGATCGTAGAAGGCTACGATCAATCGTAAATCGCTACGAACGATCGTAGATACGCGATTTTACTTTCTTGGATGCGATTTTTTAGGGTTTTTTCACCCCTTACACTATAAATAGAAGACTTTAGGAGGGTTTTTGGGTTACCCTAAACCAAGGAGAGTTCCTAGAAAGAGAAGGAAAGGATCTTGAGCATTCGAAAGAGGGTTTTGCTTGAAACCAAGAAGAGCTTCAATCAAGGGTTGGATCTTCCCCAAATCAACCTTGGATCATTCAAATCAAGTGAGGATTTCTCATGGGGTTTCTTCAACCTAGAAATTGATCCAAAGAGGTTAGTAAACTACTATCTAGCCTTGTTATCATACAAAGATGATTCAAATAGGTGATTTTAATTCCATTATGATACAAATAAGAAGTGTGGAAATTTGGGTGAACTAGATCATGAATAAACAATCAAATAAGGTTTTACAAATTGGGGGTTTTTCAATAACAAGGATGAATATGGCTAAACTTGTAAGAAAATTGTAATACCTTTAAATGAACCATGATTTTAAGTATACTATAATGCAATGACAAACAAGGGATTTTGGGTGAACTTGATTATGTTCAAATAAGCAAATAAGGATTTAAGATTTTTGGGGTTTTCCAATAAAAGGGTGAATATGACTAGAAGTGCAAGTAAGTGTTAATATCCTTCAAGGAACCATGCTTTTAAGTGTGAAATGATGAATTAGGCTTAGAAGCCATGATTGTTATGATGTGACGCAATGAATGAAATGTTCTACATTCTAGAATTGTTTAAGTATGTTATGATGCTAATATACCTTGTATGAACCATATGAGTTACTTAAGGTCTTCAAGTATACTATAATGATCATTATGTCTTGCCTGAACATGTTTAATTAGTTAAAGCTTTCCACATAGATGTTATAATGCTCACAAGCACTCTACGCATGATAAGTATTGCACGACCATGGTTTTTCTCATAAGCATGAATTTTCAAGAAAACATAAGAGGATTTTCAAAGGCATTCATAAGTAAGAAGCATACATGCATAAGCATAGACTAAGCCAAACTTTGGGTTGGCATTCTAAGATCGGTTACTCCACGCTCACAAGGATCAAGTCTAGATCTTGCATGAACTCCACGGATCATAAGTCTCGCAAGGCTTTTCAAGAACTCATAAGAAACTCACAAGTCTAAGATCTTGCATATGTCTCCAAGGAGAACAAGCTCACAAGGATCATAAGCTCACAAGAAGCTCACAAGAAGCTCATAAGCTCACAAGTACTCACAAGCTCACAAGAACTCTAAGCTCACAAGAACTCATAAGAAAACACGAGGCTCACAAGCATTCATAAGAACTCATAAGCATACATGAGAGGGTTTGTTTTCCATGAAAAGAACAAGTTTTATGAAAGGTTTTTCCCGACGGGTTTTAAGCATGGATTTTGGTGATTTGTATTCTTTTACGCACTGTATAAAATATTGTGATTATGATAGCATTGTTAGCTAGTAGATTTTGCTCGCTGAGTATTCCATGCTCAGCCGAACATGTTATGTCGGCAGGTACACGGACTCCATTTGACATCTGTGATCAGGGGCCCTGGATAGAGGAGGATTATGGCGAGGAGGAGCCATATGTAGAGCCTCAGGAGGAGGCAAATGACTTAGACCACTGGCCCTTTTAGAATGATTACATAGAGAGAGAGGGAGAGTATTATCATTTTGTATTTTGATAGGTGGGCATGTCCACCTTTACTTTTGTGATGTATGTACAAACTTGGAATACACAGCATGTATGGAAAAGAAATTTTTGGATTACGCTTCCGCACATTGGTTTAAGCTTCCGCCTTATTCATGATTATGGTTGTCATGACTTGGATGTTATTACAGGATGGTTTGGTATCGGATATGGCACATCACGAGCCAAAGTATCCCTAACTCCCAGGGGGTATTTTGGGTCGCGACAGAGGTGGTATCAGAGCTTAGGCATTAGAGTCCCTAGGGTCACTTAGTACTCGATACCACGATCAAAACAAGGCATTAGGATTGAGGAAAGAGTCGTATTCCAAGTATAGACTAATCTTTAGTCTTAGTCCATGACCGGTTGGAATCCGACCGAACTTAGTACCCTACGCTAGAACCACACATTGTATGATTATCTACTACAATGTATACCTTGATGTATTACTATCAATTACCTTATGAATTTGAAATGAGCTTGAAATTGTGATTGAGATGAAGTTGGTTTCCAAGTTAGACTCATGTTCTGCTACTGTTCTTAGGATTAACATGAGACGTGGTAGTGGACGGGGTCGCGGTTACCAAACTCGGGGCAATAGTAATGGAGGAGACCCTCCCTCGGGTGATGATCAACCCGATATATCTCAGTTGTTAAATACTATGGTGGAGACCATCACCATGCTAGCAGCCCGACAGCCCGCTGCTACTACTGCGTTGGCACACCCACCTCCTTCACATCACACCTCGGGACTCGAGGCATTCCGAAGGCTACATCCACCTACCTTTTATGGGACCACCGACCCCATGGTTGCAGAGGCGTGGATTATGCAACGGGAGAAAATATTCCGTGCTCTTCGTTGCACCGATGAGCAAAGGGTAGATTGGGCTGCCTTCATGATGGAAGGAGAAGCCGACCATTGGTGGAGAGCGGCGTTGAGACAGAGAGACACCGCCAGGGCAGGAGAGCCGTGGACTTGGGGTGAATTCCTTAATGCCTTCTATGGGCAGTACTTTCCCAAGATTGTCAAGCAACAGAAGGAGATGGAGTTCATGTCCCTAGTGCAAGGGAATATGATTGTGGCCGAGTATGAGGCCAAATTCGTTGAATTGTCCCGATTCGCACCACACTTGATCACGACGGAGGAGATGCGAGTCTGAAAATTTGAGAGTGGGTTGAAGCCCTTCATCAAGGATCGAGTCTTCATTCTTCAAGTGGAGTCTTGGAGAGAGATTGTGGGCAAGGCAAGGATTGCCGAAAAGAACTCAGAGGAGTTTCTTAAAAGAAGAGAGGGTGGCTTCGGGAGAGCCATGCAGAAGGGTTAGTCTAGTGGCTCAGCACCACCGGAGAAGAGGGCCAAGATTTCCCAGTACCCACCTCCTAGGCCTACACAGACACAGAGGTCTTCGTTTGCATCACCAGTGCCTCGCCCGACAACTTCACAGGCACCTCACCCCGCTTTTTCTCAGGGCACCAGATATGTACAGCCGTCACCCTCTTCATCCTTTGAGGAGTGTGACTATTGTGGTCGAAGACACCCGGCTGGAGAGTGTCGGAGAGCATCGGGAGGATGTTTCCATTGTGGCGAGCAGGGCCACATAATTAAAGATTGCCCACGCCGACAGTCACGGGCTCAGCCTCAGGGGAGCAGGCCCCCAGTTCGGCAGACTTCTCAGCAGGGGTCTTCACAAGCTTCGGCATCTAGACCCGCACGGCCCACTCAGACCACACAGCAGCCTCGCCAGGCAAACAGAGGCCAGGTCTTTGCCTTAACAGAATGGGACGCACAGGCATCAGACGATGTTGTGCAAGGTACGCGAGAATTTCTAAAGTGTTCAAGTATTAAATGATGAGTGCTATAAGTATACGTATAATCACTTGTATGTCATGCTACCTATACTCTATGTATGTTGCTGAAAACCGCTGATATAGTTAATTACAATGCACAGGCGTATTGCTAGTGAACGAGTGTCTAGCTCGTGTGTTGATCGACACGGGATCGACACATTCTTTTGTATCGCCAAGCTTTGCCAAAGGTTTTGAGTCTAAGCCGAGTCGCCTACGTCACGAGTTAACCATTTCGACTCCGCTTGGCAAGTCAGTTGACACAGACCGAGGATATCAGAATTGTATAGCTCAAGTCGGGCAGTATGAATTGCCGATTGATCTAATCATCCTTGAGTTCCAGGACTTGGACTTCGATGTTATTCTCAGGATGGATGGCTAGCTGCACACCACGGGCATGTGGCTTGTTTTGAGAAGATGGTGAAGTTCAAGCCAGAAGGCGTCAAGCCATTCCACTTTCATGGACTTCGAATGAGAGATATAGCCCGTCTAGCAGCTCTAAGTCTTGCAAATCCGGAGGCACGAGACTCCTCAGCCATACCGGTTGTGAGTGAGTATTTGGATGTGTTTCCCGAGGAATTACTAGGGTTACCTTCAGATAGGGAGCTAGAATTTGCAATAGAGCTTGCTCCTGGAACGGCTCCAATTTCTAAGGCTCCGTACAGGATGGCCCCTATTGAACTGAAGGAATTAAAGGAGCAAATAGAAGAGTTGCAACGGCTTGGTTTCATCCAACCAAGTGTGTCACCGTGGGGAGCACCGGTACTCTTTGTGAAGAAGAAGGATGGGTCGATGAGGATGTGCATCGACTATAGACAGTTGAACAAAGTCACCATCAAGAATCGATACCCCTTGCCACGAATAGATGATTTGTTCGACCAATTGAAAGGAGCAAGGTTCTTCTCCAAGATTGATTTGCGGTCCGGCTATCATCAGTTGAAGATCAAGGCCGAAGATGTGCCAAAGACTGCCTTTAGGACTCGGTACAGGCACTACGAGTTCCTAGTTATGCCTTTTGGTCTAACAAATGCACCGGCGGCGTTCATGGATTTGATGAACCGGGTATTCAAGCCTTATCTCGACAAATGTGTTATCGTCTTTGTCGATGACATCTTAGTATATTCTCCGACCAGGGAGGATCATGATCGAGATCTTCGCCTTACACTTGAGACTCTTCGAGAGCATAAACTATACACCAAGTTGAGTAAGTGCGAATTTTGGTTGGAGAAGGTGGCGTTCCTTGGCCACGTAGTATCTGTCGAGGGTATTTCAGTAGACCCAGCAAAGATAGAAGCGGTGATGAAATGGGAGAGACCCAAAAGTGTTACCGAGATACGCAGCTTCCTCGGTTTAGCAGGATACTATAGGAGATTCGTAGAGGGATTCTCCAGCTTAGCGGCACCGCTCACGTATTTGACACGGAAAAATGCTAAGTTCACTTGGAGCGATAAGTGTGAAGCGAGCTTCACGAAGTTGAAGAAGAGGCTTACTACTGCCCCCATTCTCACAGTGCCGTCTGGGAGTGGAGGTTTCGTGGTTTACAGTGATGCCTCGAATGTTGGGCTAGGATGTGTTCTTATGCAGCGCGGGAATGTCATCGCCTACGCTTCCCGGCAATTAAAAGAGCATGAAAAGAACTATCCTACTCACGATTTGGAGTTGGCCGCGGTGGTTTTCGCATTAAAGATTTGGCGGCATTACCTTTATGGGGAAGAGTTTGATATTTTCACGGATCATAAAAGCTTAAAATATCTATTTTCCCAAAAGGAGTTGAATATGCGACAGCGCCGATGGATGGAATTCTTGAAGGACTATGAGTGTTCGATCCAGTATCATCCAGGCAAGGCTAATGTAGTGGCAGATGCTTTGAGCAGGAAGTCCACTGGGCTTGTAGCACACATGATGGTGCAAGAGTGGAAGTTGTTGGAAGATGTTTCTAACCTTGATATTAGTTTCAGCCTTCCTACCTCTAGGCCAGTGATGGCTAATGTCATAGTTAGGCCTTACATATGGGCCATGATCCGAGAATTACAAGAGTTGGATGCTGAACTACTGGCCTATAGAGACAAGTCGGTTCGCGATGGCAGTAAGGATTTTGCAGTGCAAAGTGATGGGACAATCACATTCAAGGGAAGGATATGTGTTCCAGCCGATGAGAAGCTCAAATTAGAAATCTTAGATGAAGCTCACCGGTCTAAGTACACTGTGCATCCTGGCGGTACAAAGATGTATCGGAACCTCAAAGGACATTTTTGGTGGCGGAACATGAAGAATGAAGTTGCCGAGTATGTGTCAAGATGCTTGGTATGCCAACAAGTGAAGGCCGAGCATATGAGGCCAGCAGGGCTTTTACAATCCCTCCCTATTCCCGAGTGGAAATGGGAGAACATCTCCATGGATTTCATCACTGGGTTGCCAAAAACGACAAAGAAATCGGACGCAATATGGGTAGTGGTTGATCGTTTGACAAAATCCACCCATTTCTTGCCTTATCGGACTACGTTCAACTCGAACCAACTTGCAGAATTGTACCTCAAAGAAGTGGTTTGGTTGCATGGGGTGCCAGTCAGTATCGTGTCAGACAGGGATCCAAGATTCACTTCCAGGTTCTGGAAAAGCTTTCAGAGCGCTATGGGTTCCCGTTTGGACTTTAGCACCGCCTTTCATCCTCAGACAGATGGACAGACCGAGAGGGTGAACTAGGTTATAGAGGACATGCTCCGAGCTTGCATGTTGGACTTCAAAGGCAGTTGGGAGGATCACTTGCCATTGGTGGAATTCGCCTACAATAACAGCTATAAGGCGAGCATCCAAATGGCTCCTTTTGAGGCCTTGTATGGTCGAAGTTGTAGATCTCCCCTATACTGGGATGAAGTTGGAGAGAGAAAGATATTGGGCCCGGAATTGATTGAACAAACTGCGAATAAAGTCAAGATCATCAGAGAGAGATTAAAGACGGCTCAGGACAGGCAAAAGAGCTATGCCGACACCCGTAGATGAGATCTTGAGTTCCGTATTGGCGATATGGTATTTGTGAAGGTTTCACCGACAAAGGGTGTTATGAGGTTTGGCAAAAGAGGAAAGCTCAGCCCGAGGTATGTTGGTCCATTTGAAATTTCGAATTGGTGAAGTTGCATACCGGGTTGCTCTACCCACTCACATGGCGGCGGTTCACAACGTATTCCATGTATCTATGCTTCGGAAATAAATTCCGGATCCTTCTCATGTGATCGACCTTGATACGCTAGAAGTCCGGGAGGATCTCACTTTGGTGGAAGAGCCGGTTCAAATTTTGGACCGTAGGGATCAAGTCTTGGGCAATAAGGTCATCCCCTTAGTTCTTTTTCGATGGCAACACCATTCACGAGAAGAAGCTACATGGGAGCGCGAAGCGGAAGTGAGGGAAAAATATCCTAATTTGTTTGAGTGATGTTTATGTAATTTTGTTCTTTATAATCTCTATGTATCGTTCCAATTTTGAGGACGAAATTTCTGTAAGGGGGGGAGGATGTAGAACCCCGGATCTTGATGGCCATGTACGACGAATGATATCATATACTAAAGCATGTAAGAATTTATTTATGGTGTATGGGTGTTTGGAATGAAATAGGCAAGAGTATAGAATACTCTTGAGTATTGACAAGGGTTATGCCTTGGCATACCCTCGACTCTAAATAGCCCTAACGTTCACACCGCTCGTCAGAATCAAGCGATTTTTGGATTTTTGGAAAGGTAATTGAACCCTCTTCAGGGTTCATGTTGATCACTTGTCTTGGTTTTGAGTTGGTGTTAGGTCAAAAGACCGATTTCTGAAGTCGGGTCGGTTTAAAATCTGGATTGACGAAACCCAATTTCGGATCAGTCAGGTTTAGGGGCACAATGGTCCAAGAAAAAGGATGAATTGGAAGTTGTGAAAAACTTGAAAGTTGTTCTCCTTCAAAAGAAAAATCCAATGCAAGTTGAATCATCAAAATCGGATAAGCGAGTCAAAAGTTATGGCCGAGATACGAAAATGCAAAAATGCTGAAGCTTTCTGCAAAAGTTGCGATCGCTCGTAGGGACCCTACGAACGATCGTAGCGGAGCTACGAACGATCGTAGAGTTGCTACGATCGATCATAAAGCCCCAGAAATGCTGGAAACTCTCGGGTGAAACTACGATTGATCGTAGGAAGATACGATCGATCGTAGAAGGCTACGATCAATCGTAAATCGCTACGAACGATCGTAGATACGCGATTTTACTTTCTTGGATGCGATTTTTTAGGGTTTTTTCACCCCTTACACTATAAATAGAAGACTTTAGGATGGTTTTTGGGTTACCCTAAACCAAGGAGAGTTCCTAGAAAGGGAAGGAAAGGATCTTGAGCATTCGAAAGAGGGTTTTGCTTGAAACCAAGAAGAGCTTCAATCAAGGGTTGGATCTTCCCCAAATCAAGCTTGGATCATTCAAATCAAGTGAGGATTTCTCAAGGGGTTTCTTCAACCTAGAAATTGATCCAAAGAGGTTAGTAAACTACTATCTAGCCTTGTTATCATACAAAGATGATTCAAATAGGTGATTTTAATTCCATTATGATACAAATAGGAAGTATGGAAATTTGGGTGAACTAGATCATGAATAAACAATCAAATAAGGTTTTACAAATTGGGGGTTTTTCAATAACAAGGATGAATATGGCTAAACTTGTAAGAAAATTGTAATACCTTTAAATGAACCATGATTTTAAGTATACTATGATGCAATGACAAACAAAGGATTTTGGGTGAACTTGATTATGTTCAAATAAGCAAATAAGGATTTAAGATTTTTGGGGGTTTTCCAATAAAAGGGTGAATATGACTATAAGTGCAAGTAAGTGTTAATATCCTTCAAGGAACCATGATTTTAAGTGTGAAATGATGAATTAGGCTTAGAAGCCATGATTGTTATGATGTGACGCAATGAATGAAATGTTCTACATTCTAGAATTGTTTAAGTATGTTATGATGCTAATATACCTTGTATGAACCATATGAGTTACTTAAGGTCTTCAAGTATACTATAATGATCATTATGTCTTGCCTGAACATGTTTAATTAGTTAAAGCTTTCCACATAGATGTTATAATGCTCACAAGCACTCTACGCATGATAAGTATTGCACGACCATGGTTTTTCTCATAAGCATGAATTTTCAAGAAAACATAAGAGGATTTTCAAAGGCATTCATAAGTAAGAAGCATACATGCATAAGCATAGACTAAGCCAAACTTTGGGTTGGCATTCTAAGATCGGTTACTCCACGCTCACAAGGATCAAGTCTAGATCTTGCATGAACTCCACGGATCATAAGTCTCGCAAGGCTTTTCAAGAACTCATAAGAAACTCACAAGTCTAAGATCTTGCATATGTCTCCAAGGAGAACAAGCTCACAAGGATCATAAGCTCACAAGAAGCTCACAAGAAGCTCATAAGCTCACAAGTACTCACAAGCTCACAAGAACTCTAAGCTCACAAGAACTCATAAGAAAACACGAGGCTCACAAGCATTCATAAGAACTCATAAGCATACATGAGAGGGTTTGTTTTCCATGAAAAGAACAAGTTTTATGAAAGGTTTTTCCCGACGGGTTTTAAGCATGGATTTTGGTGATTTGTATTCTTTTACGCACTGTATAAAATATTGTGATTATGATAGCATTGTTAGCTAGTAGATTTTGCTCGCTGAGTATTCCATGCTCAGCCGAACATGTTATGTCGGCAGGTACACGGACTCCATTTGACATCTGTGATCAGGGGCCCTGGATAGAGGAGGATTATGGCGAGGAGGAGCCATATGTAGAGCCTCAGGAGGAGGCAAATGACTTAGACCACTGGCCCTTTTAGAATGATTACATAGAGAGAGAGGGAGAGTATTATCATTTTGTATTTTGATAGGTGGGCATGTCCACCTTTACTTTTGTGATGTATGTACAAACTTGGAATACACAGCATGTATGGAAAAGAAATTTTTGGATTACGCTTCCGCACATTGGTTTAAGCTTCCGCCTTATTCATGATTATGGTTGTCATGACTTGGATGTTATTACAGGATGGTTTGGTATCGGATATGGCACATCACGAGCCAAAGTATCCCTAACTCCCAGGGGGTATTTTGGGTCGCGACACTACTGCTCTTCTTTTTGGTTCAGCGCTTGATCTGCCCCAGAATGGGCTTACATCTCTGGATGGAGGCCACTGGTGTTGATGACGGACTGATGCCATCATTGATGTGAAGGTTGCTAGGTTAGTGCCTCGAATGGTATTCGGACCCAATCTGTACAACAAGTCTTTATCTGCCTGTTCTGGACTCGAAATGCTTCTTGCATTAACAGTTGGACGATATTGATCACGACTGTTAATGCCCCTTGCATCATCATCGGATGATGAATCCGGCTCCGAGAATACCCTTCTTTTGTTGGCTGTATAGTACCAACTCCTCTCTTTCTTAGAAGGAGAAGTGTCCTTGGATGACAGAGTGTCTGTCCGTGGACCTTCCTTCCTTGTAAGGGATTTCTGTCCGTGGACCATGTCCACGGATTGTCTTGGATTTCTGTCCATGGACAATGTTGAAATTCTGTCCGTGGATAGAGCTGCTCTTCTGTCTGTGGACGAAGCTGGATTTCTATCCGTGGACAGTACTGGAATTCTGTCTGTGGATAGAGCTTGTCTTCTGTCCGTGGACAGTCTTGATTTTCCATCCGTGGATGGTGTGAATAATCTATTCATGGACAGTCTTGACTTTTTGTCCGTGGACAGTTGTGGATTTCTGCCAATGGACAATCTTCTATTCTTGTCCGTGGACTCTGTCCGTGGATGTTTCTTGTTCATGGATGAATGCCCTAAGGCATTTTCCACAATTACTTTGTATTTTTTAAAGTTATTTGAGAAATTGTTCATTAAGTCCTTTAGGCCCTTGGCCTTGTTCATTCGCCCTGGTGAAAATTGGGCAGCATTTCCCCCTCCCGTCATTTCAAAGGGGGAGCTTTGTCAATCAGCTTGGACTGAGGGGGCTTATATCCAACTAGCCCTATGGTCAGCCCCAGCAATTGTGGCATTTCCACTACGGACTATTGGGAATTGGGATGGCTTGTTAGGCCTAGCCCAGTGTTTGACATAGGTCTGCCTTTTGGGCTGACCTATCGCAGAATGGTTGAACCATCCTACAGTGTGTATACCCGATTGGGTACACCCTCCGTGATGCACTCTGATGGGAATGCACACTGTCCGTGGGGCGTCCAGTTGGATGCACCCAATCCGTGGCGCATCATGGGTGATGTGTTCGCTCCATGGCACATCCTCTTGGGTGCAACCTCTCTGTGGGACATCCTAGGGGATGCCCCTTGTCCACGGAGCATCCTTGGGGATGCCACTACTCCGTGGTGCATCCTTGGGGATGCACCCTGTCCATGGTGTATCCTTAGGGACACACCTGCTCCGTGGGGCATCCTTGGGGATGCACCATGTCCGTGGACCTGGCAGGGTTGACTCCTCCGTGGAGGGACAGCAAGACCCTCATTGAGGATTCGGTCAGTAGACCGAGGCCTCATGATTGGGGCCCGCTGCCACCTCAGCCCAAGTTAGGGGGTGAGTCGTTGGGATCGGCAGTAGAGGGACATAAACCCTCCTCTTGATGGTGAGCACGTATGTGGGACGAACGTAGACGGTCTCGATTATCCTGCACACCAATCGAAGAGAAGATAGGGAAAGGATTACTCAGTTTCCTTTTTTTTTTGTTCTTCTTTTATTTTTTTTAATTCTTCATCAAAGATGAGAGAAGAAGGATGTCCCATCGGGCGTGCCATTTAATTTGTGAGCGTACATTTATCTTTGCTTTCAAATTTCCTCCATTGTTGTATAGAGTTTATAGTTTACTGTGGGGGACTATCCTTCCAATCTGAGTAGACTCAGACTGTTAAAATACCTTCCCTGTATTGGGGAAGAACCTCTGATTAAGATGAAGAATAAAAAGAAGAACAAAATTTGAATAAAGTATATGGATTTATTCAATGAGGTTGCCCAATTCCCATATAGGTGTTACAAGTGCCTCATTGAGATCTTTCCAATAAAAGAAAAATGGTGGCCATGTATGAGGGCTCACCTTGTATTCTCCATATCGTGGAGTCTTCTTCTTCACTTGCTTGCTTCAGAGAGAGTTTTCTATTCTTTTTCTGTCTTTCTTCTTATTGTTCTCGTTTCTATCTTTTGTGCTCCCGTTTCTATCTTTTTTGTCTTCCCGTATATGAAAACACACATTTTATGGGTTTCAGAGAGTCCTTTTTGGGACTCCCTTATTTTAGGAAAGTCAAAAGGGGCTCTCCTTTTTTTGGATACTAGCTTGTGGCTTTCCCTTATCTGGGAGAGTCCTCAAGCTCAAGAGAATCCTCTTGTTTTGAGGACTCTTGTACCAGGTTTCCCCTTTTGAGGGGAATCCTAGTACAATTCGAAAATGAGGATGTTTAATCACATCCTTTCCTAAGATAAAGGACATAGTCCTAATCCTAAAACAATCATGGGATGCCATGTGGTATCCCATGAGATTTTAAAAGAAGGGATCCTTATCTTGGGATCCCCACAGCTTAACAGAAAATCCTTTTTATTAAGGATTCTCTGTCCCATAATAGTCAAATATTGGCTGTCAGTTGGGACAGACTGACCTAGCCCAGTCCACAGATCAGGGTGAGACCATAAGTCTCAACCACGGATCAATAGATGAGACCACAGGTCTTAACCACGGATCACAAGGTGAGACCATAGGTCTCAACCACGGATCACAAGGTGAGACCATAGGTCTCAACCACGGATCACCAGGTGAGACCACAGGTTTTAACCATAGATCACAAGGTGAGACCATAGGTCTCAACCATAGATCACAAGGTGAGACCACAGGTTTCAACCACGGATCACAAGGTGAGACCATAGGCCTCAACTGAGGATCACTGGGTCTCACATATGGTTTGGGTTAGATCCAGGACACTATATTTGATCCATGAGGACTTATCCTCAACACCCGGACACTTGTCAGCCTCTCGGAGGCTGGCACTAAATATGATCCATGGGGGTTTTATCCTCACGGATAGGACAGGTGTCAAACTTTTAGAGGCTAACACCAAAGTTGGATCCATGAGGTTTTGGTCCTCACGGTTGGACACATGTCAGTGTCTTGAAAACTGACACTAAATATGATCCATGTTGGATCCGTGAGGTTTTGTCCTCACGGATATGACACATGTCAGCCTAATGAAGGCCAACACTCAAGTTGGGTCCGTGAGGCTTTGGTCCTCACGGATGAACACATGTCTGCCTCTCGGAGGCTGGCACCTAGGATAGATCTGTGAAGTTTGTCCTCACGGATTGACCATGTGTCAGTCTCTCAGAGACTAACATGAAGGTTTTATCCGTGAGGTTCCACCCCTCACGGATCGAACATGTGTCATCCTTATGAAGCTATCATTTAGGGTAGATCCGTGAGGTTTATACTCACGGATCAAACCCTACCCTGCTTAGCTGGGTGATTTGATGTCAGCCATCAGCATTTAATGGTGACAGGTAAAGGTACTGCGCCTGCCACAGGCACGCGTGAACCCAAACAGTATCTCCGAGAGGCTGAGATCAGGTGTGTGCCATTACACACACACCTGGGCAATGGACGGTGAGATTTTCACTGCCCACATTGATACACATAACTTTCAAAGCTTCTATAACATCAAATCCCTCATGGGAAACCCACTGATTAGTGGTGTATTCTTGGAATTCCCCATTTGGTAATTTGAGTATAGATCTAAGGTCAGCAACATTAAAGGAAATAAGTATACCATGGGCATAGGAATTAAATTTCTGAGAGGTTTTCTCAAAAACAAGATTGGAGTAAAATTGCTTACAGAGGTCAGGGTACATAGACTCTCTAAGTTCAAGAAATTTATACCAGGGCATGGAATTTTATAAGCAATCACATCAAGACCTATGTCTTTGAACAAAGCAAAATCAAGAACTTTACCAAAAACGGGTTCTCTCTTGATGAAGATTCTGGTGTAGTTTTCTTGAGCCGCTTTGGTCTTGAACAGATTTGAGGTTCCTTCTTGAGATGGCTCTGAGGCTTTGCTCTTGGAAGACTCTCCAACCTTCTTCTTTCCCTTCTCGGCAACAGTGGGCTTTTTAATTGATTTTCGCACTGAGGGGTTCTTCATACAAGGACCCATAGAGTCTAGGAAAGAAAAGGAATGATTTCTGAGGAGCTTAAATGATAATGGAAGAGATTTAGAAGGATAAGGAATGTAAAGGAAAGAAGATCTGAAAAGATGGAACCGTGAAAAACGAGTAGGTCTGACTCGTCGTCGAGTGGCTTTAAAATCCTGAAAAAAATAACTCACTCGTTGACGAATAGCCTGAACTCGTCGCTGAGTGGCTCAAAAATAGCTACTGGATTGCTCACTTGTCGACAAGTACACTTCTGTACTCTGACTCATCGACAAGTCAAGACAAAAAATTTGAGATTTTTCAAATTACAGATTGAGGATTAATTCTTTGAGCAATAAGACTTTGTTACTAATGATTTTAAGATATTTTAAGCCATTAAAAATCACAAATCAAGTTGAAATACAAAGTTAACATAATCCATCAATCATCACATATCAATATATAGTAAATTCAACCAAAATTGTAAATTTTGTTCCACTTTAGACATATTTTCATTTGATGTCATCAAGTCTAGCCATGCCTAATTCTCTTCTTAGTGTACTAAATCTTTCATAAGGGAGAGGTTTAGTAAATGTCTGCAAGTTGGCTATTTGTATCAACAAACTCCAATATTACATCCCTATTTTGAACATGATCCCTTATGAAATGATATCTAATTTTAATATATTTGGTTCTAGAATGTTGAATTGGATTCTTTGTCATACATATAGCACTTGTGTTATCACATTTGATTGTAATTTTTTCATAAAACAATTTGAAGTCTTCTAATTGTTGTTTCATGTATAATGTTTGAGCACAATAACTCTCAGCTGCTACATATTCAGCCTCAGTTGTAAGTAGAGCTACAGAGTTTTGTTTCTTACAAGACCATGAAACTAATGAGTGTCCTCAGAAGTGACAAGAGCCACTAGTGCTTTTCTGATTAACTTTGCATCTAGCAAAGTTAGCATCAGAATAACTAACTAGTTCTAGTGATGCGTTCTTAAGGTACCATAGTCCTAGTTCAATTATACCAATTAGATATTTAAAAATTCTTTTGATTGCAGTTATATATGATTCCTTAGGATTAGCTTGAAATCTAGCACACATGTAAACACTAAACATAATATCAGGCCTACTAGCAATTAAATACAATAAACTACCAATAATATCTCAATATTTAGTTTCTTCCACACTTAGGCCCTTTTCATCTTTATCCAGCTTTGTGGTTGGACTCATGAGAATATCAGTATCCTTTGAGTTATCCATCTCAAACTTCTTGAGTAGCTCTTTAGTGTACTTGACTTGATTTATGAAGATGTCTTCCTTTGTTTGCTTGATTTGAAGTCCGAGGTAGAAGTTCAGCTCCCCCATCATGCACATCTCAAATTCATCTTGCATGGACTTAGCAAATTCTTGACAAAGAGTTTCATTAGTAGATCCAAAAATAATATCATCAACATAGATTTGTACTAAAATCATATCATCATTTTTGGATTTTAAATACAAAGTAGTATCTATTTTACCTCTAATGAACTCATTTTCAAGTAAGAAGCCACTTAGTCTATCATACCAAGCTCTAGGAGCTTGCTTTAAACCATAGAGAACTTTAGTGAGTTTGAATACATGATTAGGCATTTTATGATTTTCAAAGCAAGGAGGCTGTTCTGCATAGACTTCCTCCGATATAAATTCATTCAAAAAAGTACTTTTAAAATCTATTTGATAAAGTTTAATTTCTTTAAAGCTATCATATGAAAGTAATATCCTAATAGCTTCAAGCCTAGCAACAGGAGCAAAGGTTTCATCATAGTCAATTTCCTCTTCTTGTTGTATCCTTGAGCTACTAGTCTTGCTTTGTTTTTAACAATGTTTCCTTCTTCATCCTTTTTATTTCTAAAAATCTATTTAGTACCTATTATTGATTTGCTTTTAGGTCTAAGTACTAAATTTCATACTTGATTTCTTTCAAATTGATTTAATTCCCCTTACATAGCAATTCCCCAAGATTCATCATTAATTGCATCAAGAGCATTCTTAGATTCGCTTTGTGAGATGAATACAAGGTTATTACAAATGCTTCTTCTTGTTCTTACACTTTGTTCCATATTACCAAGTATTTGTTCTTTAGGATGATCTTTAATTAATCTCCAAGCCTTAGAAAGATGAATTTTATTTTCTTCTTCATTTTCATCTAAATTCTCAACTTCTAGAAATTTATTAACATCATTATCTTGGTTTGCATTATCTTCTTTATTGATTTCCAAGTTTGCTATATTTTTAGATAGGTTATCCACTTTGTTAATTTGATCATCATCTCCAATTCTTTTGATTTTAAATGGATTAGATTCATCAAATATTACATGCATGGATTCTTCTACAATCAGAGAAATTTTATTAAATATCCTATATGCTTTGCTATTTATGGAGTAACCGAAAAAAATTCATTCACTTGATTTTGGTTCAAATTTCTTTAAGTTTGGTTTACTATTTAGAATGAAACATTTGCAACCAAATACTTTGAAGTAACCAATATTGGGTGATCTACCATTCCAAAGTTCATAAGGGGTTTTATTCAACTTATTTCTAATAACATCCCTATTAATCACATAGCAAGATGTATTAATTAATGGCTTTAGCCCAAAAATAATTAGGTAACTTATGTTTATTTAGCATAGTTATACCTATTTCTTGCAAAGACATATTCTTTCTTTCAACTACTCCATTTTGTTGAGGAGTTCTAGAGACGGAGAAGTTATGGTTGAAACCATTTTCTTCACAAAAAGATTCAAGTTCTTTATTCTTGAATTCTCCACCTCTATCACTTCTAATTGAGTTAATGGAGTAGCCTTTTTTATTTTCTACTCTTTTACATAATTTTTCAAATAAGACATACACTTCACTTTTATGAGATAGAAATAGCACCCAAGTGAATCTAGAATAGTCATCTACAATGACAAAAGCATAAAGTTTTTTTTCTAGGCTAGCAACATCATTTGGCCCAAACAAATCTATATGTAGTAATTCTAATGGCCTAGAAGTAGATATCACTAGTTTCTTTTTGAAAGATGATTTAATTTGTTTACCTAGTTGGTAAGCATCACATACTTTATCTTTTGAAAACTTGGTTTTAAGCAAGTCTTTAACAAGTTCATTTCTAGATCGTTTAGATAACAAGTCCATACTTGCATAGCCTAACCTTCTATGTCATAACCAACTAGTCTCATTAATAGCTGAAAAACATATAAGATTTTGAGAATTTAGTTCATCAAAATCAATTATATATACATTTTCATATCTATTAGCTATAAACAAAGTATTAATATTATCTCTATCTTTGATGATGCATACTTTTGATTTAAAAGATACATTTAGTCCTTTATCACACAATTGACTAATACTAATTAAGTTATGCTTAAATGAAATTCCTTATTTCAATGCACTCTTTAGACCCAGAGGGGGGGTGAATAGGTCTACTTCAATTTTCTTTCCCAATTTTAATTTTAGACAATCACACACAAACAATCTCACGTGAACACACAAGATTTTTACGTGGAAAACCTTTCCGGAAAAAACCACGAGACCTAATCCAGCACAAAATTCACTATGAGCATATTTGAACAATACAAGACTCGAATCTTACCCAACTGGACACGACACACCGTTCCTCGGTATCGATTCCTTAGCTTGCAAACCACGAACACAGCACGTTCGATCCTCGTAACAACAGCTCCGATTCCTCACTAGCCAATCTTACTCAAAGTAATCAACCACGATCTTCGAAGATCGATCTCCGTCCTTGACGGCTTTAGCTCAGGCTAACCAACACTCATAGAAGAGCTTACAGTGGGTTTTAGGGTTTGTGGAAGCCCTAGGGTGATCTCTTAATGATTAAGGATCATCTAATGCAAGTTTAAGAAAATATAATTGAAAACTTTGTACAACCTAGAGGCCAACTAATGGAGATGAAGATCAATGAATCCAAGAGTTTTCATAAACTCAAAATAGGCACAAGTGCTCTAAAAAGTCTCCAATCAATATCCCTCACGGATTGGGAGAGGTCCAATATATATAGGAAAGGTTTAAGGGTTTAGAAGTTGCTAAAAAATATTTTTAGAAAGTTTTTCCATATCAGGGTCGACCTTAGAGGATCCCTGGGTCGACCCACTATAGCAACAACACATAACAACCGAAATCCCATATTAGGGTCGACCCTGGGGGATGGTTCGGTCGACCAAAGTGTACACTTCGGTAGACCCAACCATCCTTCAGGGACAACCTCCATATTTTCATCTCTCTACCAAAAAACCTCATACAAACCGTGGGCTATTCAGGGTCGACCCAAAATGGTCGACCCTGGGGTGTAATATTTTCATATTTTTATCCTTTTATCTTTAAATGCAATCCGCTATACCTCTAGTGTTTTTTGACTTAATTTTATGATGAATGAGACAATTCCATGAGGTAACCTAAGGTCATCTAGGACTCTCTTTCAAAACTTACTTTTTGAGCCAATGTGAGTGATGTAGCTTCAAATTTCTTCATGGCTTCTTCTTCACTTTGTCTTCAAACCGGATGAGACCTACTATGACCTATATACAACATTTTGGGCTCGGAATTTTGCCAACAAAACTTTGACTTTACAATCTCCCCCTTTGGCAATTCGAAGACAAAATAAACAATATAACTGATAGACATGACTTTACAGACTCTCTTAAACCCACAAGAAACAAAGAGAATGAAAAGTACATAACACTGAACATTTTGACTTCTTCCATGGAGCAGTATGCCTTACGAGATTGTTGATGCATCAATCACCCCTGAAACACTGAAACAACCAATACCTTTGTAAAGCATGGGGGTATTTCATAGAATAAAAACCATTGAAATAATGAACATCATGCAAGGTAGTATGAGATCTCCCCTTCAACTTGTGATCCCATCTGACAAAGGTTTCAGAATCATGAGCATGTGAATCTATGAGTGAAGCAATGTGAATATAATATGCAACATGTGATAATGTGACATAAACACACAATTGCACATATGATGAGGTGATCTATCTAACCAACTTCTCTCCCTTTTTGGCCTGAATTGCCAAGGGGAAATCAATCCTGCAGAAATAGCAACCCTAGCATGAAGAAGAATTAGCATCAAAGATCAACAGCATAGAGAAACACGAAGAAGCAGTAGCATGAACTAGGCAGTAGAAACGAGCAAGTAGCATCCCATATACAGGAACTAAGGGTGCACAGCACAAAGACCAACCACAGACTCATAACAAACAAACCGGACTAACTAAATCCAGCACAACCGACAAACAAAATAAGGCTGGAACCATCATTGCAAGAAGTGCTAATCATCCTGGTGTGAAGGAAAGTGATGAGCAACATCATCCTGATATTGAGAATGGAAATCACGAAGCTCCTGGCGAGACGCCTGTACCATATCGGAAAGTGCATCAATGCGATGATTAGTCGCCGAAAAACTGTCCTGAGTAGCAGTGGCATAAGAATCCAGGTGGGCATGAAGATCAGTAGCGAAGTGCGACGGAGCAGCTAACATATCGCAAGCATGGCAGCCAATGTCTTGAAGGACAAGGGACTCGGAGGAGCTCTAGCATGGCTGGGAGAGGGACCGACACCCGGGCCTGAAGGAGTGAAATCATCATCAATGTCCTCCTCATGCTCCGGCATCGCAGCATGGGACATACTACTAGTCAAGGTGCGAGCACAAATGGGTCCTAAGGAAGGCTTGGTAGCCTCAGAGGAACGAGCCCTAATACTCTCAGCAAACAGGAGATTGATGATGAGGACACCAAAAGGAAGAGCAGCGCGCTTTTGATGCACGGTGATAGCCTGAAGGAATAGGTCAATAATGTGGGCACCAGTATCAATAGTGTCTCCAGTCATGACACTATACAGGAACCGAGCCTGATCAACACTCAGATTAGTAGAATGCACCTTGGGATGAATGTTGAAACACATAATAAGATGAAACAGAGGACCCAAGTATGAAAGACTGGAGTGAGGTAAATGAGGATGAGTCCATTTTTGTGAGAGATCATCACACAGATTGCTGGCCACCGTGTCCAAATCATGCTTATCCTCATCGGTGAGATAGAGATAAGGGTAATCGGCTCTTGGAACCCAAGGGACACTAATGAAAAAGGCAATGACATCCGGATTAATCAAAATTTTCTTACCCCTAACCTGAGTTTTGAAGGAAAAATTACAAGGGTTAACAAAATAAATGTTCGCATAAAATTCTCAAACAAGGTCTAGACTGGCATAACCGGTTAATTTTAAAAGACCAGACCATTGGAGAGAGTCAATGATTTCCGCGAAACCAGGATGGGTGAAATTTGAAATGATATTGGCCCTTTCAATTGTAACAGCCCTATTTTTAAGCCAAGTATTATAAAGTTGTTCATTACCTGTGGTACGAAATCGCATAATTTCAGGCTCAGGAGTGGGGACTTGAGATTTACCCTTTGATTTGGCCAAGGGCTTTGAACTGGAAGCACCCATGGCTTTCTTATGGGAAGTTGAGGGTGGAGGAACCCTAGAATGGACCGCACGACCCACATGAATGCCATGGCCAGCATCATATGATGCATCCTCAGACTCAGGGAGATCATCTTCATCCCAAGAAGTGATGAGGTGGTGCTTAGGGCGACTCGCCATGAGAATGGAAGCAATGAGGAGAAGATACTCAAGAGCCATAGACCCAAAGGCAAGAAACTGAAGAGAAGGTAGGGTTTTACCTTGATGAGGACGTAGAGGAGAGGAGATAAGGCTGGGAGTGCTGAGAATAGTCCCTAGAACTTAACCAAATAGTGATGGATGACCGTACGGCACTGTGGAAGAAGCAATTCGGCTGATCAAAGGAACTGCTAGTGGAGTGAGCAACTCACTGGAAGCATGGAGGACCCGAGTACAGAGAGAAAACCTTGGAGCATGAAGAAGCTAAAAATCCAGGCAGCACTGAGGCGTTGAAGCACTCGTGAAGAAGGTGAGAATGTCTATAACTTTCAAACACAGAGCCAGCAAAACCTTGAAACTTGAAACCAAGATGAAAGCCTGATATCACGCATGTGAGTGCTAAAAACACGGTAACCCCAGCTGGAATTTGCAAAGGGAAGACTCCAAAATGGAAGAAGTCTATGAATACCATCAACGAGGGTTTCGAAAACCCCATTTTTAGGTGTTCGGTCGACCGAACGATCACTTAAGGTCGACCCACTTTGCAAAATTTCTGAACCCGTGTAAGACATGAATATGACCCCATTGGGATGATCTTTGGCATGTTATGAGGCAGCTTTTGGAGAGGAATCTCTGAAAAATCTTAAAAGAATGTCAATACCCTCCAAAATAACATGGCATGCAAGTGACCCGAGGATTTCAACACTTGAAATCGACACATGAACCAACCGTATAGAGCTTCAAGTGAATCAGTTTTGGAGATTAAAGAATGCACAATTAGAGATTTGTAGAATGGCAAGGTAAGATCTTCCCTGAAACACTCAAAATCAACCAAGAGTATGCAATTTGCTAAAAAAAAATTTCAAAAAATCCTCCCTTTTGCAAACAAAATTTCAACATGATAGCTCCAATAAGCAAATCCAGGATGTGCAAATTTTTACAAAAACAAATAATACAATGTCCAAGATTGTGTAGCATAAAATGATGAGTATACGAGGATATTTCCATCGACACTATGCACACGAGATGGCAAGACACAGTCACACAAGCTAAGGTACAGTGAGTAATAGGCTATACCATCAATGTGAAGAGTGTGAGGTGAAATTCTGACTGAACACCTTTAGAGGTAGGCACCCTTAGATAGATAAGGACATTAGTGCATTGCAGGAACACCAAGCTTCAAAAAATACAAAGAGATGCATATAGGATAATCCAAAAAGATGAAGAATTTTATGTGCTATTTTTACCCTTTGCATATGTTGCTCTCACAGTGTTTAGGGAATTTTTTTTTTTTTTGGTGAAACCATTCTTGATTAGTCTTTTTCTTTTGAATTTTGGGATGCAATTATGGCTTTCATACTCACTGGGTAGGTAGCCCTAGCTATTGGTAGCAGGGGCTTTCACTCTAGGGACCCAAATAGATACCTACTGTCCACCTAGGTAGCCATTTCATACTGTTTGCATCCAATAGTGACTTTCACACTTTCCTAGAGGTAGCCCTTTCCAATGCATAAGACCTTTAAACTGAGGCACATTTTGAGGGATAGTACCTTCATGATCAAATCAGATTTTATCACCTCGAAGAGCCATCATGACTAATATTATTACCTATTCATGGGGATATGTACCATCCGTAGGAGATAGACAAAGTGCAAGGGGGGAGAATGTAGCACCCCAGACTTTTCTACACTTAATGAATAGCATTTTCATAGCTAATTGGTCTTCCTCGTAGTCTAATTAATAAATAAGGAGAAATCAAAAATTCTGAAATGTCAAAAATGTTCTTTTTCGAAAGACGAACTCAACGCAAGTTGAATCATCGAAATTCGTCGAGCGAGTCAAAAGATATGGTCAAAACAGTCCAGACTGCAGAGCACCGATCGCTCGGTCCATCCAGCGATCGATCGGTCCAAAACCGATCGATCGGTAGCTATCGACTGGTCAAAAATTTTGTATGGGAAAATTTTCCAGAGAGCAGACTTTTGACCGGTCGATCGGTCAGAACACCGATCGCTCGGTAGGCAACCGATCGATCGGTCATAACCACCAATCGCTAGGTCCCTGTGTTTTGCAGAAATTTTTGTAAGGGCATTTTCATCTTTTGGGCGTTAAACCCTTACTCATAAAGGCTTGCTCGACCATTTGAACCCTCATTCACTACACTTAGAACATTTAGAGAGAAAGAGAGGAGAAGAAGAGGGTTTTCACCTAGGTTTTCCATTGGAGAGGGAAATCAAAGGGTTTGAGAACCCTAGATCATCCCCAAACTTGGATTGCTTCAAGTTCAAGGCTCAAGCTCATGGGGGATCTCGTTCTCAAGCTAGGGCAGCATTCTCCAAGGTATTTCAAGAGGGTTTTCTTCCCCAAACCAAGTCTCCCTCAAGGAAAGGTTCCTCATTTCAAGTGGAAGCTTAAATCAAGGTTTCTACCAAGATCAAGCCTTGATCTAAGGTTAGTACACCCTACTAACTTTCCCTAGCAATAATCTAGGTTTTCTATTGTAAATGGTGATTATTTATAGTATGCTTTCCTTCCCAATGCATTGTATTAACTCAACAAATATAAACAAGATAAGGGAAATGGAATGGATGTGTGGATGAGAGATTGGATGTGGTGATTGAATGCCGAATGTGTAATGTATGATATGTGTGGGTTGTGAGTTGAAAATGGAGGATGGGCATTGTACAAATAACAAACTTACCCTTGTGTGATTGGATGAAAAATATGCAATTAAAATAAGGAGATGAACTACTAAGGAACAATTTATGTGATGTGTTTGACGAAATGCCTAAACTATGAAATAATGATTGAAGGAAGAAAAATGGAAATAGGCCGTATGCATGTATTCTTACGAATGGTGAATTGATTTAAATACCATGATTAATTTCTTCAATGGTCATATGCATGTACTATGAATAAAATGAATTGTGATGTCATATCTCTCTTGTTATCCTCATTTTCATGAATTGTACTATTAACACTTACACGAGCACGCATGTAGCATGAACCGAGATTTCAAGAGCATGTGCATATAATAACCAACAAGAAAATATTGCATGTCAAGGAGGTTGGTAGCCTAGGGAGATACGGGTACTAGCCACTGGCTCACAAGAAAACCCCTAAAACACCTATTGTCAAGGAGGTTGGTAGCCCAGGAAAGGTTCGGGTACTAGCCTCTAGCTCACAAGAAAACTAAACAAGTAATAAAAATCATCTATTGTCAAGGAGGTTGGTAGCCCAGGGACATCCGGGTACTAGCCTCTGGCTCACAAGAAAACCATACATATCAAGGAGGTTGGCAGCCCAGGGAGATTCAGGTGCTAGCCTCTGGCTCACAAGTTACAAGATGTAAGTTTACAAGATGATGACAAGACATTCATGCATGCACACATACATGATTTCCACGAGACATGACCTGGGTTTCCAAGCATGAGTTTTATCGGAGTTTTCGCATTCATGCAAGCACGTTATGATGATTGTATTGTACCATGCCTCCTGCTATTTCTCTTGTGATGCTATTACTGCCGTGTACTGTATTCCTGTTGTGGTGCATATTATTATTATGGTTAGCTAGTAGCTTGTACTCGTTGAGTATTTCATACTCAGCCGTACTTTCATATCGGCAGGTACTGAGGGAGCCCTCGACCCGGAGCCTTGGGTCGAGGAAGAATATATAGAGGAGAGAGAGCCGTCTATCCCACTACAGTCTCAGGCGGACCGAGACCTTGACGTGTGGCCGTACCTCGACTACTGTTGAGGGGAGAATACGAGAGGGTGCTTATGTATTTTGACATTTTGATAGGTCGGCCTGTCCACCTTAGACTTAGACATGTTTTGTATATATATATGTTAACTTGGAATACTCTTTTGGAAACCTTAGAAGAAAAGAAAAAGTTAGTTTACACTTCCACATTTATGTTTAGCTTCCGTGCTCTGATTTTCATTGTTTAGTACTTTAATTATCTTGTTCATGACAGGATGGTTTGGCAGGTACGTATAGTCACGCCTAAAGTATCCCTAAACTCCTAGGGGGTATTTTGGGGCGCGACAGTGATAGTGCGACAATATTTGCCATATTTCTAACTGTATTTAGCAAGATAGTCTATGTCCACTTCCCTAAAGACATTTTGGTAGGTATGATATCCTCATGAACTCAATACGATCAAATATGTATCTTGGACAAGCATTATGAGCAAAAGAAAAATCCAGCAATGCACACCAAAGCATAACAACCAAATCCAACAAAACCCCCCCTTTTTTTTTCTTTTTTTTTTAAAAAAATTTGCCTAACTAAAAGAAAACAAAAATCTTTTCTGAATTTTTTAATGTCTTTGGATTTTTTGAAATAAGATAACCAAACAAAAACAAGCATATACAAAAACTAATAATATATTCCGGAGGAATAGAGCTAGGAGGAGGCATGGATATGAGATTACCTAGTCTATCAAAAAGCACTCAATCACTCAATACTGCACACACCGATGGATTTCCTAAGAAACTCAAACCTAAGGGAGTCTAGAGGTTTGGTTAGGAGATCTGTAAGTTGAGTATCAGTTTGCACATATTCTAATGTGATGACACTTTGCTCAACAAGCTCTCGAATGAAGTGGTGTCTTATGTCTATGTGTTTGGTGCGAGAGTGTTGCACGGGATTTGTGGAGATGTTGATGGCACTGGTGTTATCACAATACACAGTCATGGTGCCCTGTTCTATCCCGTTGTTCTGCAACATCTATTTCATCCACAGAAGTTGAGTGCAACAACTGTCGGCTGCAATGTACTCAGCCTCGACAGTAGACAAAGAGATGGAATTCTATTTTTTACTAAGCCAAGTAACCAAACAGTTTCCACATAGAAAAAGGCATCATCTGAAGGTGCTTTCTTATCATCCGCATTTCCGGCCCAGTCTCATCGGAATATCCAACAACCACTGCATTAGTATCAAGGGATACAGAGGCCAAAGAGAGAGTTCCACTTATATATCGAATAATTCGTTTGAACCGGCAAGTAAGTGTGACTCTTTGGCTGCTTGTAGTGAGCACAAGCTTCGACACACTAAGGCATGTCCAGGACGACTATCAGTGAGGTAAGCAACTACCAATCATACTCCGGTTAAGTGGTTTGTCGACACTTTTGCCTGAAGTTCTTTGGTATTGGTGGTGGTGCTCATAGGAGTGCGAGCTGTTTGGTTGACTCATGCCAAATTTCTTACAAGGTCTTTGGCATAATTGGTTTGGGACACAAAGATCCATTGCTCCTTTGTTTACCTGCGACCAAGAAAGAAATTCAGCTCACCAACCATGCTCATTAATTCATTCTTCATTTGTTTAGCAAAGGAGTGGGCATGTGAGTTTAGGTGGAACCAAGACAATATCATCAACAGATATCTGAGCATAACCATACGAT
>JABCRI010000184.1:0-44756 GCA_015143295.1 Tetracentron sinense | reverse complement strand
TATTATTATTTATTTACTGATCGCAGGTAACACATGCGCCGCACGTGACCAGAGAAAGGCGGAAGGAGTTAACAGTAAAGGAGTTAAAGCGAACTGTCGTAAACCGCAGGTGCAATGAACTCTCCTGAGTTTCAATCATGATTGGCTGTGATTCTTTATTAAATAGATAGAAGACATCGAATTCATGGCGTTGTTGCGGAATTAAAATATAACATTAAATCAAAGTTTTGTTCTATACTGAGGCGGTATTAGGTTTGGGAATTCAAAAAATCATGCTACGCCTGCCTATCGCTTATATAGGTAAAGAGGGTAGTTTGGAAATTTTGAAAAATCTGGATACGACGGTCTCTCCCGTCATTATGGAGACTAGGTTGTGGATGGTAACGCGCGATGGGATATTGCACGCCGTCAGGACGAGGGGAAGAAGCCAGCGGGTGCGATTCACTTTCTCTGAGCTCAATAGCAATTGGCTGTGATCTAATAGAAGAGGAACAAGGGGTATTATAGAAAATAAACGCTTCAACTATTAAGCAAAGTTTGGTTTGTATATACGGGTAGTTAGGGAATTTTTGGAAAAATATATACGATGCCTCGACATCTATGTATATTTCTAATGAGAGAGGCAAATAAATCTAAAAAATTGCGTTAGATGTTTTTCCGAAATTTCGACTACCTCTCTATACTAAAAACAAAATTTTGAGTTAATGTTTTACCTTAAGGCAAACTACCCCTTGCTTTGATTAATTCCAAACTACCCCTTTGGGTCTAGTCTTTTTGAATACAGCCAATCACGATTTGATAAACTGGAGGGGAGTTAAGTCGGAACGCTGGGTTAACACGGTCCTTTAACTCTTTACCTGTGGTAACTCTTTCCCCTTGCTCTCAGGGCATCGCACGTGACACTAGCACAGTTCAACGCACCCACAGGTAACAGTGGCTCTTTAAGCCTATGTAATATGGTAACTCTTCCCGCGCCTCTCAATGTGCATTAGCACGTGCCACCCCGCCTAGTATAGTAATAAAGATAAGATAAGACCGCGAAGGGAAGAAATATTATTGTTTTGTCTGGTGAAGATTCACTGGTAAATCCAAAATTGTGTAACCAGTCCAAAAACTCCTTCATTCTATGCTTAGAGGTGGCAATATGTCTCAAACCTTGTAAGTCCGACACCGGCATACCACGGTTGAATAAGTCCAAACCTCCTCATTCTCTCAAAGGTAGGCCATTTTCTCATCTGCTTGTTGCTAAAACCTGGGCTATCGCTGTATCAAAAAAAACCCTTGCAATAGGATCGTTTCCGTCACCAATAAAAGGCTCTGAGTTTAAGTTTAAATCTCAGAATCATACAGCATGGCGGGAAGCAAGATCTTCACCTCCCGCCATCATTTCAATCGGTATACAATACTGAATACCCACTGAAATCTACAGATACAAAACCCTAATTTCCCAGAAACACCATTGAGTTCTTCGTACTCTCGTCGCAACTACCTTTTGGTGTGCCAGGAAGTTGCAATGGTCGAGGGTGATGGAAACAACTTAAGGCGAATAGGGAGCGAATTATCTTCAGATTTCAAGTTATGATGCCCCAGCAAAATCAAAATTTCCGGTCCAAGTGAACATCTTGTTCTCTCAGTATAACTCACCATTTTTTAAAAAAAACAATCTAACAGATAAATTTCTCTGACCTTTGGATTTATTGTTTGATGATAGAGATAGACTTATTTGATTCGTTTCAGTCACAATATCCCATAATTTTCGTTTCTGTATTTTAGGTGGCAGTCAACACACTTCCTTCATACCCGATCTGGACAATGACTAGAAAAATGGGTAGCGATTACAGTTATACCTACTTTTCGGCTCTGATGTTTGTTGTGGTTAGTATTACGCGTTCAACCAAACAAAAATTTTACCGCTAACGGATGTAACTAGTACCCGGTAAAATTTGGAATAGTCTCATTGCGAGGGGATACGATTGGAGTCTTTATATAGAATATCGTGAAGCCTGCCTAGGTGCCCAATGGAATTTCCTTTTATGTGACAGCTTATCTCGGGATTTAAAATCAACCTTGATTCCACTTCCCGGGCGTTTCCCGTGCGAGTTGTACTACTTTGTGGAAGATGAACAGGACTCACCTACACCGCCCTATAGCATGCGCTCCGTCACCATTTAAAAATGGTCATTCCTTCCAAAAAGTCAGTTCTCTTTGTCATTAAAAGTTTCAAATACCTAGTATATGATATTATTTAATACACTCGGCGGAGAAGTCGCTTCCGATCCCAGTAGGCAATTGAGCTTGTTCTATTAACCCCCTGTTGGAATGAGTGGATACAGATCCAGTGTTCGGCTCTGCTTCGGCTTCAGACGGGATTATTCAATTTCATGTCGTTGGAAACAAACTCAACTATAACGCCTGTTATCCCATATTACAATCTAATTCAGCGTTCTACCCCCTCTCTTAAAAAAAAAGGGCGTTGCCCAGTTTTTAATTAATCCAAGTCACTGTCTGTGTAACTGCGACTAGACTATCCTGCGTTTTGTCAGGTGGATAGAGATCACTAGTAATTAACTCGACAGGGAACAAGGTTCGGAACCACTAAGCTGATATTCAAAGTTACATAGGAGTCCGTGTCGTAGAACCCACAAAGCGGTGGGTTAATTCTAGATTGACACTCTATGGTAAAGAATGGACAATGACCTGTGTGGACATAGGACTGGGTCGAATAACTTGTCATTTTGTCTGGGAGCCGGGGGACACTTTCCCTTGGGGAGCGGGTAGAAAGGTATGCTCTAAAACCTTGCGGACATGGGAGGCTTTGACTACTACCGGTCTGGTTCTTTTGTATTGGATGCTGCTGAGACTTCTCTGGGTCTTGAGTCTGAGTGAGGATAATTTATGTACTGCTACAAATCATCTTCCTCACCCCCTCGTAATAGAGATGCGCAACAAGGACAAACCACACGATCTATAACAGGTTGGCATTGTGGATGGCATGCTATGATAGTAGGCAGACACAAACGCAATCCTCATTATGTAGCCATGATGCTCCTCAAGAGGCGGAGGAGGACAAATATGGCGTTGGATAGACTTCCTAGAGAAGAAAAATACTCCTCAGAGTTTTGACAAAGTCTTCGGTGATAAAATAGCGTTGGTAGACACATCTGAAAAGTGTCTTTTAAAAACCAAGTCAACTTTGTCGTTTGGCACTTACAAAAGTACTTATGAAAATCTATATATGGTATCAAGTTGATATATGGGTTGGTGATACCATTGGGATTAAAGAGGAGAAAAAAAAAACATGTTTTACACCTGTGCACGCACTAGCAAGTAATAAATAAATTATTACACCGGGTATTCATGATTTAAAGCTTGTAACCATATAAAAATCTAAAACTTAAAACATTGGCATGCCATTTTATATGAAACACCTTGCAATATCAAGAAAAAAACTTTTATATTTAAGTGACAAATTTCTGATAATATTGTAGTGTTTAGATGTTTAGAATTCCTCAATATGATAAGCAACCCTTTGGGAATAAGAAACCTCACAGGATTTATATATTTTTTATGGAGGCAAATTAATTGATTTGTCCCTCATTTTCCCCAACATTACTCCTCTCACCATCAAAATAAGCATAAGCACAGAGATAGGAAACATCCAAATGCAGTATCTATTATCCACTTAAACTGACCAGAACCAAAATGATAATAACAAAGTTCTCCATCATCAAAGCCAATGGCTAGAGCAAAATCCAAAACTTGGTGGGTGTCACATGTACTTTTAATCCATAGAAACTACATAATAAAAAAAAACCAATCCACCAAATGGAAGAAGAAGAAGAAGAAGAAAACCAAAACCAAAACCAACTTCAACTGCCTATTCAATGGGTCAGGATTGTGTGAATTCAGCAGTGCTCGGTACAACATGGCAATGTCACTTAACCAAGTATAGAAAATACAATCTACATATTAAAACTTTATATCAATAATTAATAAGAATGTATTTTTTTTGATTCGCAAATAACCATGCGAATGTATAACATAGAAAAGAAATCACAAGTACAAAGGAGCAGGGAGCACATAGTTCATGAGGGCGTGAACCAATGCAGGTGCTAAAGAAAACAAAATACACCATTCTAACCCCAAATAGATTACCACACCGACAATTAAATCAGGCAAACATCATGCCTAAGCTCACCCCTTCTTGCCTAGCTGAACCAATTACACCGCCAAGGATCTGGTTCTATTGCAAATACGGGGAAGAGAGGAGGAGAGTTCTCGAAAACTCTCTTATTCCTCTCTTCCAGATAGACCATGCTATGGCACCTGGTAGTATCTTCCACAACGCCAACGTTGATCCTTCTCCACTTGCCAAATCCCAGAAGGATAAAAGTTGTTAAATGATGAGGGAAAGACCCAGGCCACACCCATGCGGAAAGAAAGAAAACTCCAAATCTCACGAGTTAACGGGCAGTGCAAGAGGATGTGATCTACCAACTCTTCCGCTTGGAGGCACATAAAACAACGATTAGCCACCTCCGCCATGTTCGACTTTCAAGTGATCACATGTGAGAATTTTATTCAAAACCGCATTCTATAGAAAAAAAGATACTTTAGATGGAATACTTGGATTCCACATAGCTTACGAGGAAGGGGACAGAATGACTAACTTCAAGTAGTTGAACTAGAGATCTCACTGTAAAACGACCCCTTGTTGTCTCTAGACCAAACACTACAATCCCGGTCCTGAGAAACCGAAGGGAGAGACCCAGACCACTCTAGTAAACTGCCAAACCTTGCTATTTTCCCAGTCATTTAACCTCTCCTTCTCAGATTGGGACACCATGTGACCCCCCGCTGCCTCTATCGATATAATCCCCGACTGTGCTTTCTATCCGAAATAGCCGAAATATAGTGGCATAATCATCTGTAGCCTCGGGACCATTCACACGCCCTTACAGAAACAGACCTCAGGACCCATCACCAAGTTTGAACTCGAAAGAAGTAACAACTAGACGTGCTACTTCCTGATCTCTTTCCACATCCCCACGCCATGGGGCCTTGATATTTCCTGGGAACCCAATAAGAAACCTCCCCGTATTTGGTAATGATAACTGATCGCCAGAGATTCTTTTTCCTCCCCAAACCTCCAAATCCATTTTCCTAGGAGAGCCTTGTTGACCAAAGACAACGGCTTCAAGTTGAGGTCCTCATCCCTCTTTGGATGACAAATCCGGTTCCAATCGACTAAATAATACTTAGCCTGATCTCTTTTCCCACGTCACAGGAACTCCCTTTGCAAGCGTTCGAGAGACACAACAACCGAGCGGGGGATGACCATAGTAGACATGAAATAGGTTGGCAGGCTGCTCAGGATACTATGGATCAACGTTAACTTCCCCCCTTTTGATAAAAATGATGACTGCCACCCTGACAATCTCTTTGCGAATCTCTCCAAAACCAAGGCCCACGTTGCCTTAGATTTAAATCGAGCACCGAGGGGCACCTCTAGATAAACCGATGGAAGGGACCCAACCTTACAACCGAGGCTTTCTGCTAGGGAATCTATATCTGAGATCTCCCCAACCCCCACTATTTCGGATTTGGACATATTAACCCGCAACTCGGAAACGGCTTCAAAATAGTAAAGAAGACCTTTCAGAGAGCATAGATCCTGATGGGAAGCTCTGCAAAAGATTAATGTATCATCGGCAAACTGGAGGTGTGAGATCCTCAATCTTTCTCTCACTAGAGAAAATCCTTCAAATGGCATTCCGTCGACACGAGACAGCATCCTACTCAAAACTTTTGAGACCATGATGAAAAGAAAAGGGGGAAAGAGGATCCCCTTGTCTCAAACTCCTAGAGCTTCGAAAGTAGCCCGTCGGACTCCCATTGACGAGGATGGAAAATGTCACATAAGAAATGCACAACTGGATTCAATGATGCCACTTGAGGTCAAAACCCATTCTTTTCATCACATAACCCAAGAACTCCCAATTCACGTGGTCGTATGCTTTCTCCATATCCACTGTGTACAAAATACCTGGATCCTTAGCTCTAATCCTGTCATTGATGTATTCATTGGCTATTAGGATACCATCAAGAATCTGTCGGCCACCCACAAAGGCTCTTTCTTGGGGGGAGATAATGTGGCCCATCACTCTCTTAAGACGACATAGTAGGACTTTGGAAAGAATCTTGTACACATTACTTAGAAGGCTAATTAACCTGGAATCTTTGATATCCGCTCTTCCTCTGTGTTTCGGGATCAACATGACAAAGGTATTGTTGATCATTCGATCAAAACGGTCGAGCTCATACAATTCTCTCATCACCGCTAGAAAGTCCTTACCAATAATGTCCCAATAGGATCGATAAAATTCAATAGTGAACCATCCAGGCCTGGAGCCTTGTCTCCTGCCATATCTCAGATGGCCCCCAAGACCTCCTCTTCCTCAAAAACTCCCTCCAAGGATTCTTTTTGATCTGCTGTTAGACATTCAAACGATAAACCTTCCAATTTGGGATGCCAGTGTTCTTTTTTCCTATATAGATCTTGATAGAAGGATAGCACACTATCAGCTATCTCGGTTGCGTCCTCCCGCCACTCACCATCCACCTTGAGTTTGAAAATAAAATTACTTTGCGATGAGAGTTAGCCATTCTATGAAAAGTTTTGAAAAGTTTTGGTGTTCTGATCACCTTCCTTGAGCCAACGGACCCTAGCCTTCTGTTTCCAATTGATCTCCTCTAGCCTGGCCGTGTGTAAGCATTCCAATTTCATTAACTCCCTTGAGTGGGCCTCCTCAACGGAGAGAGATCTTGAATCTTCCGCTATGCCCAACTCCCTGATGCCTTGAAGGAGACTAGTTAGTCTAGCTTTGATATTACCTAAAACTTCTCTGTTCTAGGCTTTAAGACGAATTGTAAGAGCCTTTAGCTTGAGCCCAAATTGAGTACTGGCTAGCCATTGGCCCTCCCGAGAGTGCCAAACTTCCGCCACGAAGTGCCAAATTACAACCATAGATTAAAAACTTGAATCTAAATATTTTATGCTGAACTATTCCACTATTAGTTGACTTTTTAACCCTGTAGATGAAAATATTTTTGAAGACTAAAATATTAGACTTTTTTGCCAGAATTTTGAGTTTTGGTAATGTTCTAATGTAGTAGAATTTATGAAATTCTAATATTTGAGAAATACCCTACCGAGAGTGCCAAATTACAACCATAGATTATAAACTTGAATGTAAATATTTTTATGGTGAACTATTCCATTGTTAGTTGACTTTTTAACCCTGTAGATGAAAATATTTTTTAAGACTAAAATATTAGACTTTTTTTCCAGAATTTTGGGTTTTGGTAATGTTCTGATATAGTAGAATTTATGAAATTCTAATATTTGAGAAATACCTAACCATTTTGGTAGTTGAAATTTTGACCTAATCCCTAAAAAGCACTAAAAAGATGGTTTTGTAGTTGAAATAGAAAGTTGACCTTTTATTCTTCAGAATTTGGATCCAAAATAATTTTTATTGAATTCAAATGGGAGGTATAATCTTATTTACCAATAAATATCTTAAGTAAATGAAAGTAAAATTAATTTTAAAATCATTAATTTAAATAATATTTTACGTAAATAAGGTGTGCGTATCGGGGTCTGTGTAGTGGATCTTAGTGTAAATAGGAGATAAAAAAACTTAAATGAAAAATCCCTAGTATCTATTGGGTCCCCCTTATTGGCCCGATAAGGGGGAATTTTTTTTCCAGTGTACCTAGTGTTCCGAGTAGCTCCAAACAAGATACATATTGGCCGCTACGGGCCGAACGTACCAAAATTTTAAACCATGATTTGGGAGTATATTCGGAGTACCCATAGACTTACTTTTTTCCATTACCATTACCTTTATTTATTTGATGGAAAATCTTGGGTTTGGTATATACCTAGCTGACTTATCAAAGGGAAAAGATAATTATTAACGAACACGCACGCGCGCACACAAACACACATGTGTGTGTATATATATATATATCATCATTGTCATCATCCTAAACAAGATGAGCTAAAACAGAAAGAAGAAGAAGAATAAAATGCCTTCATAGCCTATACTACTAAAAACCCATGCTTTTAGCAAAACAGGGTCCACAAATAATTGCTTCCAGCTGAACAAGATTGACAAGTTTCTCAACCTTTTTAATAGCATAGGCTATGAAGGTGTTACTGTCATTATCTCTGATGCTTTCTCCCATTGATGAGTAACTATTGTGAACTGAATCATAATAAGTAAGCAAATTATTGTCAACTTTCCCAGGAACACCATTTAGTTGGAGTTAAAGAGATCAATACCCCCCCCCCCCCCCTCTGCCGGTCTCTAGGATATGTCAAGCACTATCTTGATTAATTTACTTATTTACATTTTTGATTTGAAGTTTGAATTTTTAGTTGGTTTTTGATTTTTTATGCATTTGGATGTTTTGTTTAATGGGTTATTAATTTTATCAGTGGAAGGTGAAGGTGATTCCTCTGTGAGGGATCACCTGTTCATGCTCGTTAATCCTAAAGATATAGATAGTCGGAGCAAGTCTCTGCTTCAGGTACCTCTCTCTCTCTCTCTCTCTATGTGCACGTGGGTGTGTATGTAAAATGTATATGCTTCTATTGGAAGCAAAAAGTTTGTTTTTCCATACAATCATTTGTAAATAATGAAGGATGATCCATCCGAGAAGCAGTAGAAGCCCCCCACCCCCTGTTCTTTCGTTTTACATATCTCAAATGGGTACTAAAATCTTCGACGATACAGTTGTGTAGTCCAAGAAATCCAATATGGGTTTGAGAAGTGTCAGATCTGTGCAATACAATTTCCAGCAGTAAACAAAGTTTTATAAAGTGTAGTATCGATTGAGACACTCATTGCATTGTCTGAATCTGTTATAGTCAACCAATTCCAATGAACTCTCAATTCAGATGATTCATCCGAGTCGTACCCAAGCCTCCCAATTCATACTAGTCCAGATTTGTGGTATTAGCTCTGCAGGGGTTGGGGTCTGATTGCACTAGCATGCCTAATTTAAGTATCGAAAAAGTGCTGCAAGTAGTTGCGTTTGCCTCATCTATCTCTCTTCTTGTTGCTCTTTTTCTGTGATGCTTCCCTTTCCTGTTTGCTAGTTACGTATTCTGGAGAAGATGATCATTTTTTTTCTGGTATTTTATAAAACTATATTGGTCTTAAGCTTGTGCATTAATGGGCTTGCAGGAAGTACTAAACACTTACATGAAAGAGCTACCCACCATGAATTATGCTGCAAATACAGGAAAGGAATCATTGTTCCTTGAAAGATGTGTTTCAAGTGGGTGAGAAACATATTCCCTTCTCCTTTTCCCCTCAACATGTGTAGACTAGTTTTTCAAAATTAATCATTGCTCCTCTTTATTCATGAATAATACTGTGTTGACTGTAAGGGAAATTGGTATACAGTTGTCAAAATCCACTAACATGATTATTATGGTTCTTTGAGGAAATCATTTTATATTGGGGATTAGTAGGGTGGCAGAATTGATAATGCTTGTAGTATGCAAGGTTGTGTAGCTTTTAGTCATTTGAACATTCTTTTGCTTCCCTCTTTTGCAGAAAATATTGCACGTTGCTTTTGAAATCCAATTCTATTGAAGGATCTGAAAAGGTAGGTAGTGCTTTGAATTCCTGTTGGTAGGGTTCCAGACTACCAGAGCACCCTTTTATTCTGACTATAGCCTGTTCCTTGATGGATTCTCCTTAAAATGGTGTACCTGTTCCGGGGTACTTCCGAGTTCTTTTCTCAGAACTCCCTGCAAACCCAACGTAATGGGTGCTGGGGGAAGTTTTTTACCATCCGTAACTGTATGATTCTTATGGTTTCTATGCTGAGTTAATGAAACAAGTCCGCTTACCTGTCCCCATAGTAGAAAGCTTCATGGCTAGCATGCTTTAAGTTGCTTCTCATTTTGGTGTGTTTATGAGTGCTTCTTCTTACCTTGACGACAAATGTTCTTGAACATAATATTTTCAATTTGCAGAAATGCATGTGTTTTCAATAAAGTAACTCATAAGGCTAGATACTTTCATATTTGTACAGTAGTTGAAGAACAGATAATCTTTGTCTATCTCAGGTTTACAAAGTCAACTTGAATATGTAGGTCTTTTGCATTTCTGATTTACCTAGTGTTTGTCTCTTGTATCTGGCTTTTACTGGAATTAGTACAGACTCTTCTATTCTCCTTTTTGGGTGTGTTTGGATGCATGACTATATTAGAGATTTCCTCAAACGGGCCTCTGCTGGTCTTAGTTAGAGGAGAATAATTTTTATCTGGGGAACTCATCCTTTGCAGAGGCTCGTCTTGGGTAGAGGAGAATAATTTTTATCTGGGGAACTCATCCTTTTCAAAGTAGGGCAAAAAACAACATTTTTTTGGGTCGCACATTGCTCATGCCCTTCTCAGTTTTCTCCCTGCAAGTCAAATATGGATCGTATGTGCCTTGTTTTTTTTGGTAAAAGAGGGTGTCCCAAACCCTTCGAGGCAAGGACTAGTCCCTTCGGGTGTCCGCACTGACCAACTCGAAATTTTCCCTACGGACACTAGGGTAAGTTAAGGAGTGGGAGTTGAACACAACCACTAGGAGCAAACCCGGGATGCTAACCAACTGCACCAACCCCTGGTGGGTAAAAGAGAATTTTATTTGGATATTTCTACCAGATAAGCCCCTTCTTTTTTATAGGCTTGGTAAACTACTTGCCAACTCCTACAGTGAGTGCACATTGGGGATCAACCTCAGCACACATAATGTAGTCCATTGGAGAATATCGATGAGGGTGGGACTTGAACCCTGGCCTAGAGTATGAACACCTCTAAGCTTTACCACTTGATCAAGGTGGCACCTTCTACTTGACTGAAGATTACGCTTTTTCCTGCTGCCAATCCCCCCTGAAATTGTGCTATAATCAACATTATTTTTTAGAGAGAATACAGTCATCAGTCAAATAAATGTATCTCTTCCTGGTTAATCGCTTGGTTCATGGTTCTTCCTTATTTGCTTTATACAGGTTATAGCTGCAGCGACTTATCAAATAATCCCTGCTGACACAAAGTATGCTGAGATACCTCTTGCTGCTGTCCATTCAAACTACCAACACAAGGTTTAGTGGTGTTTCCAGTTTCCATTTTATTCCATATATTTGCAATGCCTGTTTTGAGGCAAAATTTCACTCGCTCTGCGGTTGTTGCTACTTAGAAATGCTATTATATTATAATTTTATTCTATGGAATTATCCCACTTCATGTCAAGTTGTCATTTGAACTCAATATTAAGGTATTTGATTTTATGTTATGTGGGAGAAAACTAAGGCTCTGTTTGGTTGCACTTCCGTTATCTGTTTTCTGTTTTTAAAAACAAAATTTTGAAAATTTTTACACGAAACATGTTTGGTAAAGGTGTTTCTATTTTTTGTTTTAAAAAATTAGCAACAAAATTTTTAAAAATCAAGGTAATAGAAAATTTCTACTACCTCTGATTTTGGAAATAATAAACAAAAACAAAAAGCATTGGGTGTTACACCACCATCACCAAAACCACCACCACACCACCACCACCATCACCACTCCACCACCACCACCACCCACCATTGACCACTCCACCACCCACCAATCACCACCACCACCACCACACCACCACCCACCACCACCTCCTCCTCCACCACCCACCACCACCACCACCACCCACCACTCATCACCCACCACCACCCACCACTCACCACTCCACCACTCCACCACTCACCACTACCACCACCCACCACTCCACCACTCACCACCACCACCACCACCACCACCACCACCTCCACCACCCACTACCACCACCTCCACCACTACCACTACCACTACCACTACCATGGATTGGAATTGTTTACTCATTATTATGTTCAATTGTTCATCATAACCAAACGTGTTTTTCTGTTTTTCCTTTTTTAAAACAAGTAACAGTTAGAAATGCCAAACATGTTTTCTGTTTAAAAAAATTTGAAAATAGAAAGTCATTTCCAATTTTAAAAAACAGAAAATAAAAACAAAAAATGGAAGTGTATCCAAACGGCCCCTAAACAATTGCCGTTAGTTAAAACTTTCCAATACTTATGCACACTGTTCTTTTAAGAGTACCTTTGAATTGGGATCTACATGGATCTATAGATTGTCTACCTCAAACATGACATAATTCCAAGAAAATTATGAAGATTTTTTTATTGATTCAATGTTTACAGGTGTGCTGTTTAGATCATGGTTGTTAAGTCGTTGCGATTTACGATTCAAATCTTACACTTTGTGTAAGATTTGAATCGAATTGCAGGTAAAAAGTTTCAAATCATAGGTTGAATCGTAATTTGGTTAAATCCCATTCGATTTGCGATTCAAATTGTACGATTCATTCGATTTGAGCATTTAACCATTGTGACAGACCAATTCTTTAAAAATATTTCGATTTGAGCATTTAACCATTGTGACAGACCGATACTTTAAAAATATTTTTTAATTGTGACAGACCGATACTTTAAAAATATTTTTTATTATTTTAATTTTCTAAATGTATTTTATGTCTTTTAAGAAGAGAGAAGAAACGGGAAAACCCCTGTTCCAGACATGCCAAAACCCCGCTAGGGTTTTCTCTTTGTTGCTATGAAAGGGGAAAAAAAAGGAGAAAGAAGAGCGATGAAAGGAGAAAGAGGATGGAGTTAGACTCTTGGAACACTTTATAGTTTATTTTATTAGCCTTTTTGTAACATAATCTCATACAACATGATTATATGAGTTTATTTTTGTTGATTTATCTTTAACGATATTTAGAGTGCTGTTTTGTTTTATGGAGTTTATGTTCGTTATGTATAGTGGATGCAATGAAATGTTCATTACTTGCTTTTATCAGTAGATATGAATGAAATCTTTTAGATAATGGATTATTCCATTTTTTTTGATTTATTGAAGTATTTCTTTTGTATTTTTTTTAAAAACAATTAAAAAAAAATCGGATTGAATCTTACAATTTGAATCCCGATTTGAATCCAATCAGTCCTAAAACGTTCACGATTCGATTATGATTTAACAACCTTTGTTAGATGCATGCATTTTGTTTACATGAGCGCAAATGCTTACTTTAATTTCTGATCATGCAATCCATTTCATTTGATTGTCCAGTTCCTTCAATCTAATATGCAGAATAAATCCTGGCATATCCTGCATTCCTGCTTCATGTCTATTGATGGATCTCAGTAATTTTCAGGGGATTGGTCACCTCTTGTACATGGAATTGAGAAAGAGACTTCAGAATGTTGGTATTTGCACAATATTTTGCTGGGGCGACAAGGAATCTGAAGGATTTTGGCTTAAGCAGGTATTTGAACGGAGCTTGACATGAGATTGAAATGAATTTATACAGGTCCACGACATATTTCTTTGATGATATGTTATGCTGGATGGATATCCACTCTGGCTTGTATACTCAGAACTTCTCAGTCTTTAGAGCAATTCCAAAAATGGTCACAATTTTTTCCTAGTCAGTGAGGAATATTGCCTTTTCTTTTAAATCAAAGTTCTGCTATAAGAAAGTAATATATTGAATCAGGTTTTAGAACTGAAGGAATTGTTGGATATGAAACCAAACTTGAAATTTAGTGAAACAAATGTCCTATTTTTAGATAGCCTGTCATTGCATTATCTGTACTTCTATTTTCCAGTTAATTTTGTGGTGATCACTTCCTTTGTATGAATCAATCAGCAAGGCATTTTGTACCTTGCTACTTCAGTGTTGTAACTGGGTAATTTCCAAATTTAGAAACCATAGATTTCTAGCATCTTTGTAATATAATTTATGAATTTTGAGTTTCATGAAAATTACAATGCAGGGGTTCGTACCAATAGCAGAGGTGGACGTCAGGGGTAGAGCTCGAAGGCTACCAATCAAGGCTGACATTCGCAGGTCATTGTGCTTTCCTGGTGGTTCCACCCTCATGGTTTCTCATCTTAACAAGGATATCAGCATCCCAGCTAACCCTTCAGATTCTTTAAAAGTGTGCTTCCCTCTAAAGCTTCATGTCAAGTTACCATCATCTGTTCCCTTTAAAGGTGAAGGTCTAGGAGGTATAATGGAATATCATGATACTCCAAAGTCGCTGAATCAATTCATTCCTGAAATTGAGAATCCTCGGCTCCAAATGTTTGTGAAGGATGGGTGTTCAACAGATGATAACAAGTTTGAAGGTTTGGTAGAGTATAGTTATTTCCCTTATGATTTCTTTTGTCTGTTCACAGTGTCTGTGAGTATCAGGATAGGGTAGATTCTACACATGTTGAACCCAATTCTACAAGAAAACATTATTGTGTTTAAATAATGCAATGTCTGCAACCTTCTTTACTTTTTGCAGGTTCTTCTCATATTCATGATTCAATACAGGGTTGCACAGACTTGGTTCCTTGGAATGGACTGGATTGCAACAACACAGTTACTGATTTGGGGATGGCAGAAAATGGAGATGATGCTGATGTTAAGCATTGTTCCTGTTCAGCACCAGGTTTAAAGAAAAGGGTTTGGGAGGCCTCGTGGTCCTCGCTAAAGTCCAAAAAAGTAAAAGGTGGTCATCACATTGACTGTCACCTAGATTCTGACTGGGATTTCGTTTCTGAACATGGTCGAGAAAATGGTTCTTGTTTTGGCGGTTGCTCCCGGGGCACTTCTAGAGTTAAATCTTTGGTGGAAGCGGAACCTATCCCTAAAGATTCTTTGGAGATTCCTTGTATGACAATCCATGCTGAAGAAAGTAGTCCCGTTCCTATCATGTCAAATAAAGATCAGATCAGTGAAGAATTTCAGTCAAAAGATGAATGCCTTAAATCATGCTAATGAATATTGTTGATGATGCTAAGAAAACACGCCTAACAAAGGTATATCATGTTATTGTGTATTCTATGTGTAATATTTATGGTAAGATTCTCCTTTGCTAATGTGAAGGATATTTGATTTGTTTATTCAAATTTAATGTCCATTTGAAGAACATAACGTTGTGAACTTGAGATGTCAACCCAAATAAGGAAGCTTTGGCATGATAGATTGATAAAGGAAGGGACATGGAATTTTGAAGCATAAAAATAAAGGTGGGATGAAATGGCCAATCGTATAAAAGATTGAGAAAAGAAGTTTTAGGGGAATCTTAAATGAAAAATCAATTGCATAAAAACTTTGTGGTGGAGTTACGAGGTTCAAAAGTCCATTAGAGAAAAGAGGTCCTACTACAAGAATTGACAATGAACTAGAAATAAGGAAAACCTAGAAAAATAAAAAAAAGTGCTAAAAGAGAAGTTAAAAGAGTAATAACTAATAAGTCAAGCTAAATATAAGGCATATGATGACTTATACCATAAGTTAGACAAAGAGAGAGTGAAAATTGTATATAAATTATTACTTGCAAGAGTCAGGGAGGGGAAAACTAGAGGCCTGGATGGTGTTAGATGCATTAAGAGCGACTATTAGAGAGTACTGGAGAAGGATGAAAAATAAAGAAGAGATGGAGTATATTTTTAAAAGTTACTGAATGAAGACTGCAAACAACACCTCAGATGAGGTGGAGACACTAACTTAGTGGACTAGAGACCATTGTTATTTTTGTAGAATTAGGGTAATAGAAGTAAAAGAAGCTCTAACTAGGATGAATATTGGAAAGACTTTGGGAATAGATGATATTCCAACTAAAGTGTGTAAATGCATAGGAGAAATTGGCATATCCTGGCTTATCCAGTTCCATAATATTTTGAAGACAAAGGAAAATGTCGGAACCATGGAGGAGAAATATTGTGATATCTTTATACAAGAATAAAGGAGATGTCCAAATTGTAGTTACTATCGTGGGATAACGCTTATGACTCATACCATAATTTTTTTTTTTTTGATTGATAATCCAAGCAATTATATAAATAAAGAAAGTAGAACAAATACAAAGGAGCAGATAGAGCATAGTTCATGAGGTCGTGAACCAATGTGAGGTACAAAAAGTAAAAAAGGATAGAATACACCATGCTAGCCCCCAAATAGTTGCCCTCAACGACAATACAAAATTCAGGCAAACATTATGCCTAAGCTCACCCCCTCTTACCTTGCTGAACACCACTCCAACACCAAAGACCTGGTTCTAGCACATATACGAGGTAGAGGAGAGGGAGAGTTCTTGAAAACTCTCCTGTTTCTCTCTCTCCAGATAGACCATGCTATAACACCCGGTAATATCTTCCATATCACCAACCTTGACACTTCCTCACTTACCAAATCCCAGCAGGATAAGAAGTTGTGAAAGGAAGAGGGAAAGACCTAGGCCACGCCCATGCGAGAACGAAAGAAACTCCAAAGCTCACGAGCTATATGGTAGTGCAAGAGAAGGTGATCTTCCGACTCTTTTGCTTGGAGGCACATAAAACATCGATTAGCCATTCTCTAGCCTCTATTGTTCAAGTGATCACATGTGAGAATTTTATTCAAAACTGCATTTCATAGAAAGAAAGATACTTTAGATGGAATACCTAGATTCCACACAACCCTATGTGGAAAGGGAACCGAAGGATTAGCTTCAAGCAACTGAATTAGAGATTTCATTGAAAAACGACTCTTGTTGTCTCTAGACCAAACTCTACAATCCCGGCCCTGAGAGACCGAAGGGATAGACCCCAGGCGCTCTAACAACCTGTCAAACTCAACTATTTCCCAGTCATTTAACCCTCTTCTCAGTTTGGGACACCAAGCGCCCCCTTACTCCCCTAATCGATATAGTCCCCGACTGACGCCTTCCTATCCGAAGCTAAGCGAAAGATAGTGACAAAATCATCCTGTAGCCTTGAGGACCCAATTCACACATCCTTCTAGAAACTGATCTCAGACCCCTCACCTACCTTGTACTAGAAAAAAGGGACAACTAGTCGTGCAACTATCATGACCCCTTCCACATCCCCACCCCGTGGGGCCTCTTCACTTCCTTGGGAACCCTCCCCGTATTAGGCGATGATGACCGATTGCCAGAGACTCTCTCCTTCCTCCCCAAACCTGCATATCCATTTCCCTATGAGAGTCTTGTTGACCAGAGACAACGGCTTCAAATTAAGACCCCCCTCCCTCTTTGGACGACAGATACGATTCCAATCGATTAGATGATACTTAACCTGACCTCTGTTCCTGTGCCATAGGAACTCTCTCTGCATACGTTCAAAAGACGCAGCTACCGAGCGGGGGATGACCAAAGTAGACATAAAGTAGGTTGACAGGCTACTCAGGGTACTGTGGATCAACGTTTACTTCCCCCCTTTTGATAAAAATGACGACTGCCACCCTAACAATCACTTGGCAAACCTCTCCAAACCGGGGTCCATGCTGCCTTAGATTTGAGCCGAGCTCTGAGGACATACCTAGATAAACCGATGGGAGAGATCCAACCCTAAAATCGAGACTCTTCGCTAGGATGTCTAAATCTGAGACCTTCCTGACCCCACTATTTTGGATTTGGACATGTTGACCAACAGCCCGGAAACAGATTCAAAGCAATGAAGTAAGCCTTTCAGAGAGCCTAGATCTTGGCGAGATGCTCTGCAGAAGATTAAGATATCATCGGCAAATTGGAGGTGTGAGTTCCTCAACCTATCTCTCCTTAGGGAAAAGCCTTCGAATAGCACACTGTCAGCTCGAGACAACATCCGACTCAAAGCTTCTGAGACCATGATGAAGAGGAATGAGGAAAGGGGGTCCCCTTGTCTCAAACCCTTAGAACTTTGAAAATAGCCAGCCGGACTCCCATTTGATGAAGATGGAATATGACACAGATGAAATGCACAATTGCATCCAATGACACCACTTGGGTCCAAAAACAATTCTGTTCATTATGTATCCCAAGAACTCCCAATTTACGTGGTCATAGGCTTTCTCCATATCCACTTTGCACAATATACCCGGATCCTTAGCTCTAATCTTGTCATTGATGCATTCATTGGCTATTAGGATACCCTCAAGAATCCGTCGGCCACCCACAAAGGCTCCTTGTTGGGGGGAGATAATGTGTCCCATCACTCTCTTAAGGCGGCATGCTAAGACTTTGGAGAGTATCTTGTACACACTACTTACAAGGCCGATTGTCTTGTAATCTTTGATATCCACAACTCCTCTGTGTTTCGGTATCAACACTTCAAAGGTGTTGTTGATCATTCTATCAAAGCGCTTGAACTCAGACAATTCTCTCATCACCGCTAAGAAGTCCTTACCAATAATATCCCAACAGGATCAATAAAATTCAATAGTAAATCCATTCAGGTCTGGAGCCTTGTCCCCTGCCATATCTCGGATAGTCCCCAGAACCTCCTCAAAATCACCCTCCAAGGACTCTTTCTGATCTATTGGTAGACATTCAAATGGTAAACCTTCCAATTTGGGGCACCATTGTTCCTTTTCCTTATATTGGTCCTGATAGAAGGACACCACACTTTCCGCAATCTCTACTGCTCCCTCCCGCCACTCTCCATCCACCTTGAGTCTAGAAATAAAATTACTTTTCCGATGAGAGTTGGCCTTTCTGTGAAAAAATTTGTGTTCCGATCATTTCCTTGAGCCAACGGACCCTAGCCTTCTGTTTCCAACTAATCTCCTCCAACTTGGCCATGTGTAAGTATTCCAACTTCATTATCTCCCTTGAGTGGGCCTCCTCAACGGAGAGAGATCTCGAATCTTCCGCTATGTCCAACTCCCCTATGCCCTGTAGGAGGCTATCTTGTCTAGCTTGGATATTACCAAAAACTTCTCTATTCCAGGCTTTAAGGCAGACTTTGAGAGCCTTAAGCTTGAGCCCAAATCTTGTACTGGCTAACCTTGACCCTTCTTAGAATTCCATACTTCCACCACGACCCCCTTGAACCTGTCATCCTGAATCCACATGTTCTCGAACCTAAATGGAGTGGGGCCCCCTCTGAAATGCCCGGTCTCCAACAATAATGGTACATGGTCTGAAATGGGAAATGACAAGGATGCCTGAATGATATTTGGAAACTGACTCTCCCATTCAGGGGAGCATAAAAACCTATCCAATTTATTCGCTAAACTGCTGGTTACTGAGTGAGCCCACGTATACAAATGACCCTTCATCGGAAAATCAATCAACTCACGCCGCTCAATAAATGCCCTGAATCTCCTCATCTTAGCATTCACTACACACCCACCTTTTCGCTTCTTGGAGAACCAAATACTGTTAAAGTCGCCGCCCAAGCACCAGGGAGCACCCCATTTGGCACTAACATCCTCTAACTCCTCCCAGAAGACTACATCGTCTGACCCTCCAGAGGGGGCCGTATACTCTTGAAAAAATCCATGAAAACTCTTTGTCCACCCATCGACAATAAACAGAGATCGAATAAGCCCCTAGTTCTGACTCTACCACCTCTAGCTTCTCCTTGTCCCAAAGCAAAAGAATCCCTCCCGAGGCTCCTAGAGATGGAATTGCGAGCCAATTAAGTATAGAAATATCCCACACATCTCAGATGATGAAATCTTGGACCACTTCTAATTTAGTCTCCTGAATACACAGGATAGCCGGCCTTCTAGATCTCACCAAGCGTTGAACGGCCACACGCTTCTCCGGTAAACCCAAACCTCGAACATTCCATGATAAGATGGAGAAATCTGTCATTTAGAAACTTTTCGGCCCTTTCCTAAACTCGGACTTCACGGAACACTCCGAGACCTTGGTCTATTATAATTGACCCCGCACTCCAATCTCATCTCCAATGCTGAGCTAACCCTCCACCTTGTATTTGATTTATGACGGGAGCTCTCTGACTTTTCAACTCCCTCTCTTGTGAGACGCAGAAACAGCGCCCTGACTTCCTTTTCACGGCCCACAAATGATAGGCCAAGAAACTTCCCAAGATTCTCTAATTGAACCTCCCTGGCTATCGGCTATATGTTGCCTGAGAATTACTCCCTTGAGCCCCTGGGCCGCTCTGAGAACTATGGATGAGAGACACTGACTTGGGTCTTGGTGGAGTTTCAGTGAGATCCCATCACGCACCTTCGAGCTAGGTCCTACACTACCTTCCTCATTATGCTGTGGTATCAAATCTCTATGAATTGACGAAATTGAAACATTAGACTCATCAAAGGAGCACAAAGAAATCTCAAGATCTACCCTCTTCCCTCTTGAAAGTGGAAGAGGAGGGATCTCGAGAAATGAGGGTTTAGACGAACCTCTCAAAAGAACAACTGGTGTATCCCCATTATCTGGTAGATCCACTTCTCGCAATGAATTGAGAGATGCTTTCGCTCTCGGATGAGACGAGCCTTGTTCTTTTGCTTCTCTTCCCAGCGTTACTTCCCCAAAACGAGCTGAAATTGGGCTCGCATAAGATGGGTCAGGTAGGGCTAACCCGCTCAGTGTCATTGCCGCTGCTACTAGAAACCCCTTGTGCTAAAGAGGGACCACTTGGCCCAATGCTACCCTTGTCTTCTACATTACGACCTTATGCCCCTACACATCGGCTAAATGTGCATCCGCTAATGGTTCCGACCCTGGGAGAATTTCAAAATCCGGCATAGCCCTAGTTGGGCTGTGCTAGCTCTCAACCACCCTCTCTACTACGTCCACAAATTCTGGAAGCTCCTCTTCTTCAAACCAGAGTCAATGAAGAGGAGGAAGACGAGTGACCACTACACCCTGTTCCGATACTATCTCCCCTGGCTGATGGAGTTGATGAATTGTTGAACTCATGCACCCCTGACTTGTAGCCACTTGGTCCCCTTGCTTCACGAGGCCTGTGAGAGAATCTGCCCCTTGGGTTTCCCTACTCCCTCTAAACACAACCATCAGACCCTCTGAATTTGACTCCTCTCCTCTTCCCAGATGGTCTATCGACCCCACCCCTGGAGGCCACTCCTCTGCCTGCCATAAAGCTCCCTGATTCCGCTCGTCCTATAGGAAAGTCTTTTGGTCCTATACCTGGACAGGGGAGATAACCGTGGTCAGGACCACCTATTCAGCCCTGGCTTCAAACCCTTCCCCTTCAATGTCTTCTGAGCTTGCACATTTCCCATCTGAAGGAGCGAGCTCGACGATGGCCTCCACTCCCCTTTGTTCATCCAAGTGTTCTACTCCAGCTGAATGCCCTATATCCAGATCGCACACAAAGGCGGTTCGGGCTGGTAGTGCCTTGGACTCGCGCTTCCGGATAATGTCATCAAACCCAAATATATCAATGGGTCTGGGTCTCCATTCTGGACTTGATCCTCAGAATCGGGGTAGTCCATTGGGTGCGCTCTAGGCCCATACGACCATTGAGAGATTGGTAAGTTAAGTGGGCTGAGAAAGGCGAGCCTAGGCCTGAATCCAGGCTGATTCTAACAACCGTTGGATTGAGCGAAAGATCTATAATGCTGCCACGTATTGGGGAGACAGTATTAGGGCACTCATCATGCACTTTCCTCATTTGATTAGCTTCCTCTGAAATCCTAAAGCTTGCTATCCCTCCTCAGCTGCCACTCTAATCTCCCTAGGCGATAAATTCGGAATTCGAGCCGTAGAAGGTACGAATTCTCTCCATTGCTCATTCTTTTTTCTCCTTCTACGAACATTACGTTTTCTATTCTGGATTTTCCTCTTTCCTTTTTTGTGTCTGACCAACACTGAGGCCTCAAAGGGGTGAGAGGGATCTTTTCCTTTGGCTGTTGGTGTTGTTCTGGTTTGGAGCTGGTACCACCCCCTTTCCGAAAATCTGATCCTGCTGACCTTGGACCGAGCTTGACTTGGCTTCCTACTATAGGGCCTAGACCAGCAACCTTCGTACTCCACCAACCTTGCCTGACCATCCTGCACCAAGCTCAATGTCTGCCCCCCTGTTGTTGACTGCCTATAAGGTTGCGTGGGCCGTCATCTATTGAAGGGACAGGGCTATCCACCACTGTAACGAATCTCTTCAGCCGTTGTTGCAAGCACTCCTCCCCTCCCACTTTTGAATTTGAAATAAAAACATTCGATTGGACTGAGTTCCCCAATCCCAGGGGGCCATGTGGTTCCCAATATCCAGTGGGTCTTTTGGTTCGACGACCCAACTCCGGTAGTAACACAGCTCCATTAATTCCGACCACCAGCAACAGTTCGTGCAAAGTTCCTCCTCCCAGTCAGAATTTTCAACTGGATATGAGATCGAGTGAAAGATTAGCGATATGACCCAAGGTATAACGTGCAACCCACCCGCTACTCTGAGTTTGACAAAGGATAAATCCGACATGTCTGTTGTTGAAGGGTGGACCTCCTCCAGGCCCCCACAAATGGCTCCGACCCTAGCAAAAACTAATGGAACCCATAAGTGAAAAGGGATTCCCTTCACGGCTACCCATCGGGTTTTGGCTAACCTTGTGAAGGAAAGGGCGTTCGAAGCCGGCCACCACCTATGAAATCCCACGAAAGACACAGTGATCAGAGGATGCTTCTGGTTATCACAAAGGGTAGAAATTTGGGAAGGCTTATTGGTGTGAAACATGGTGCGGTGGGCATTGAAAGGGAACATGATTATCTCTGGCTCCTCAGGTAGTATTCTACTGATAACCTTTGTCACCCCCTCCCAATCATCTACTATTTCTGACCCCCCAATTGAACACACCACTGCTTCAGACCATATGTTGAAAGCTCCGACGTCTAGGTCCACTACCACCCTGTTCATACCATCCTGTTGCTCCACATGACACTTAATCCCTGTCATCTATTCTAATGAGGGATACTCCCCTACTAAGTGTGGTTCCCGCACATTACTCTCAGTATGTTTCGAAGAACTAGGGGGTCCTTTAGCCCAAATACCTCCTGGACGTAGAGGTCCCTTTCCTTTGACCAGGTTATCCTTTGTGGATTCATAAGCATGACCTTTGCCATTCGGAATGGGACTTTGGAGAAAGAACCCAGCTGCTTTGTGGAATGCTTTCCATCCAGATGCCTTGGGTCCCTTGGGGATGATGATCCTGCCACCAACCCCAGAAATTGGGATAGACAAAAGAACCATAAATTCCCCCTTGTATTTGCTTTTTGTTCCCCTAAGATAACTCCTATGGAGAGAGTGATGAAATAAAGATTAAGGCAAGTAACTAGGGTTTCGGAAAATCAATTTATATTTATGTTGAGAAGGTCTATGATTGAGTCGGAAAATCAATTTATATTTATGTTGAGAAGGTCTATGATTGAGGCTATCTTCCTACTTATACATATGATAGGAAAGTTTATGCCGAAGAAGAAAGACCTCTATATTTTATTTATCACTTAGAAAAAGCATATGATAGAGTTCCTAAAGAATTAATCTGATGGGCGTTGGGGAAATAAGGAGTTCCAAGAAAGTAGATTAATATCATTAAGGGCATGTATGCGGGAGCGGTAATTACCGTGAGAACAATTGGTGGTGAGACAAACGTGTTTCTTGTGAGTTGTGACAGTAGGGTTACATCAGGGATAAACTATGAGTCCATATTTTTTTTCATTTGTTATGGATGTATTGACAACTCATATTCAAGAGGAGGTCCCTTGGTATATGTTATTTGTAGATGATGTGGTATTGATTGATGAAACTAAAGAGGAGGTAAATGCAAAACTAGAATTGTGGAGGAATTCCGTGGAATTTAGGTGATTCAAATTAAGTCGGACCAAGAAAAAATGTATGGAATACAACTTTAGTAAGAACAAAAATAGGGTGGAAATTGTTGTTAGGATCACTAACTAAGAGATACCTTAAAGTGACATGTTTTGGTATCGTGGCTCAATTATTCGTAATGATGGCGAGATTGAAGAGGATGTAGCCCATAGCATTACAGTTGGATGATTAAAGTGGAGAAGTACTTTCAAAGTGCTACAAAACCTATGCATCCCTATCAAACTAAGTAAGAGCTTTATAAGATAGCTATAAGAGCTGCTCTGTTTTATAGAGCCCAATGTTTTAAAACGTGAAGGTGTGAGGCGAGGCGTTAGGACCTCAAGATGCGTGAGGCGTAAGCCTTACAAGAAAGCTCGATGCTCTCATTTTAACAAATAAATAAAGTATACGAAAAATTGCAAAAAGATTCAAAAAGTTAATGAAATATTATAGTATATATATATATATATTTGTATTCGTGTACATTATGTATATTTGTATTTGTGTACATTATGTGTGTTCGTGGGGACGTACGCGTACATAGAGGAAATACTATATAAATTAGTTGAAACAAATAACAAATTAAAAAAAATTGAATTTAAGTCTCAATTGTGGTTAGAAACCTAATTTTAGTTAATATATGAGATGTACGCAATAGACATAAAGCGAGCTTCAAGGCATGAGGTGTGTGCTCCATGTGAGCCTCATGGGTTTAAGCCTCATGGTTGAGCCTTGAGGCGTTTTTCTTAAGTCTCTCCTCGAGGCGTAAGCCTCACACGCTTAAAAAAAAAATGATAGAGCATAATGTTAGGCTACTAAAAAGCAACTTATTAATAGAATTAGTAAGGCCGGGATGAGATTTTTGAGATGGATTAGTGGAAAGACAATGAAAGATAAGATCATAATTAAGCACATTCGAGTGAAATGTGGGAGTAGCTCCGATATGTGATAAAATTAGGGAGTCAGTTGAGATAGTTTGGACATGTTCAGAGAAGATCACTAACGGCTCTAGTAAGAAGAAGTGAATTGATTCAAATTGAAGGCTATACAAGCAGGGAGAGGAAGGCCAAAAAGTAACATGGATGGAGCTAGTTAGAAAATATTTGATAACACATGACTTAACCAGAGTTATTACTTTTGATAGAACGGAATGAGGAACAAGATTCGTCTATGCCGACCCCAAAAATTTGGGATAAGGCATTGTTGATGATTGATGATGATACTAAAAATTTCTCATACATTTCAGTCTTCATATGATATGACTTATGAGTTGTATGAGAGATAACACTTTTACAATATAGGGATTGTAAACCAAAACTTTACTGTTACATAAGGAGAGCAGACACCTCTGATATTCATTAAATAGCTATAGAGGTGTACTTGGCAGATCAAAAATAAAGTGGCAGAAGAAAAATCATTCAGTATAATGAACATCCAGAGATGCAATTTGTGCCCATTTCAAATAATTACAGCTGACTGTAAAAATTGACACATTCCCTGAATTACTTCTAAACTAATCTTACAAAAAATTGAATCTGGGTGCTTATAGAGATAAATAACCAAATCTAAGTTAGCTAATTATAGCAGTTGAAATTCCTGCTATTACAATATCTTAATTATCAGCATTATAGTGTTTAGCCTTTAAATGTCACAGTACTAATTTTGCTATTTCTTTGGTTTATTTTGTCAAAAGAATTAAGGTTGTTCAGATATGTTCTATATGTATCATATGATATCAATGAAAACTCGATATACTTAAGTTTACATGTATAATTGTGTGAAGAAAAGCTTCATTAGAAGCTAGCCAATAAATTATTGCATCTAAATATTAAATTGCATGCATGAGCAATGGTTCTCTAATAAAAATAGCTAAGAATTAAGATCAAACAGACATGAAAAAATTAGGGAAAGAGATAGTAGGCTTGAAAAGAGCGAGCTTTAAGGACCACAGTGTCTGTGAATCCTTTCACTATCTTAGGAGATTGCCAGCCACTGAATTTGGTTTTTTCAAAGAGAAAGATCAACCAGAAGAAAAAAAAAGAAATCTAAAAATGTAGGCAACTCAGTGTTCAAAAATTCCCGTAAAATAAGAAAATATTAACTCGTGCATGAATACACTTAGTTTGGGTTCATTTTCCTTTGATGGGTGAGCTGGCATTGATCCTGTTGCCTCAGTTGTGCAGCAACGTGCTACACAACCACTAGGGCAAAGTCTGAGCACATAGGTTATTTCTATAACTTGGGTGACAGGATATTCCTCCCAATCCAATTAATTACTTGTTATTCTATAATATCTAATATATTTGTGGTCTTGACCCAATATGTTCATCATTTATGTGGTCTATGTGTGACTATATGTGGTGATAACATAATAAAAGAATTGTTTGTGTTTTTACATAATTGTGGAATGAGCATTTGGGTTCCATCTTACATGTAATGCATACATATCAGTATATCACTAATATGGTGAGCCTTCATGGACCAGATTCAGTTGGAGCCATCCATATCATTTGTGGTATCCCAAAGACTCAAACATGTAACTTGAATACTTGAATAGTCACTTTTTTATTTAATTTTATTTTAAATTTTTTTTATGGCTCCAACACAGCAATCCTTCGATAATAAAGTGTCCCTGTTGCACTGGCCAACAGGAGTTGGGAAATATGTTCTGTTGTTTTTTATTTATTGTGTTAATACGTTTGATTAGTTTTGCATCTTAAAATTGACCAATCTTGGTGTTTACTCTACTGACTATTGGATTCGCTGTTAGAACTTTCTTTACTGACTGAGAGGAATTGTAAAATATGTGCTATAAATAATTGTTTTTATCAAATTAACATCTCTGATTATTTCTTACATATTTTAATTTATAATTCGTGGATGTTTGCTTACTGCCTATCCATTTTGTTGTGAATTTTATTTAACATAACTGCGTTCTTTCTTCTCATACTTCTAGCTTGTTGGCCTGTTTCTGTTGAGCTTTCATGTTGTTAATATAGATAATCGAAGACCTTGGTGGTGCTGTAACCTCTAATGGAAGTGTCATCACACATGTTATCACTGGAAAAGCGAGAAGAACTCTGAATTTCTGCACTGCTTTGTGTTCAGGGTAAGTCATGTAACTATTATTTGGATGATCACAAAGCAGTCACTTGAATTTAGATCTTTTCATTTTCGCTTTTCATTACTCATACTAGCTAGTTCATGTAATTTTTAGAACTTAACATTACATGTTTATTCTGTTCCAATACATATTTATCCGTGTGTTTGTTATATTATCACAAAGCGGCCACTTTGGTGTGGGCAATCACATTTGAAAGATGGTTTTGGGAATCTCTTCTTGTTACTTGTTAGTGGTGGACTGTTCGGCTAGAGTGGTGAACTATATGGATAGTAGTGGGCGTTAGAGTGTGGTGTCCAAAATTTAGGGGAGGGCTGAATGATTGGGAGGTAGAGGATATGCTTAGGTTATTGGGTCGCCTACTCTTACCTCTGAGCAACCTGAGTAGGGATTCTAGGGTCTGGACTAGGATCAACAATGGTCCATTTCCAGTGAGATCATTTGTTCTTTTAGATTGTTCAGGTTGCACTATTCCTTTCCTCTACCCATCTATTGGGAATAGGGGGATTTCAGCGTTAGATAAGATTCTCACTATCGACCATTTGAAAAGTAGAGGGTGGAGGATGGCTAATCAATGTTTCCTATGCCTCAAGACGGAGGTTGGATCTATTATAATTAATCTCTCTGAAATCGTTACAAGACGGATATTATCTAAAGGTTTTGTTATACCCAGACCGATAAAATCCAGGTTACATTACTTAATGACCATTACAAAACATCTGACACTATCACATACCATGAGTATTAGAAACTCATTCTATCTCCACTTCCTTTGAAATTTTCACTTTCTTCCCTCTCTCAAGCTAAGTATAACCACTTTATCTTATTTTTTGGATCATAAACAAGATTGACGCTATAAATCAACAATTTGAATCAATTGGTTTGGGTAGGTAAGGATTTAGGGTTTAGATCTAGGGCACGTTTGGTTCAGATTAATATAACCACTTATTTGAGCCATAATCAATTATGCTTGGATTATGTCCTTTTAATAGCGTTTGGTTCGCCACTTAGTAATCGATCGTGGAAGCACCGATTATGCCTATAACTGCTGATTCCATAATCCCCACAGGAGGTGATTATTGCGGGGCATAACTGGTTACACATTGCGGGATTCGATGACGGAGAAATTCTTTTTCGTCGATTTTCTCTCTCCTCAAATGTCTCTCTTAAACGCAGTTGAAAACCCCTCTTTGCTCAAATGGTCAGAAAACTCTCTCCTCAAACAAATTTCTTCTTCTCCTCCAAACCCTTCCATGGAAGAGACTTATTCCTATCAATATTTTCTTCATATTTTTTTCAATCATGAAATTCTAAGCTCGTGTCTTTCTTAACTAGGTATGGTAGAAAAAAAGTCTTGTACCAGATTTGTATGGGGTTTGGTTTCAAGGAACTATAATCCTATTATCATTTTTGATCAAAAGGGATTCATGTTATAAATTAATTTTTTTTCGGTCTGGTTCAATTTTTACTACAGTCTGGTTCAGTCTTGGTTCAATTTTTCGGTCTGGTTCTTCTTTTACTATAGTCTGGTTCAATTTTTTAGAATGCTGTTTTATCAGGAGATTAAACCAGGAAATAATTTTCTGCATTATCTGGAAATTTTCACTACCTATTGATTACCACTTTTGGTTATTTTTCTTTTTGTTTCTTTTTTGGCCCTCATATACACTTCGTGTTTTTTGGGGGATTCTTCTTGGCCTCTTTTGTTTCAGACTTTGGTTGGCTGCCTTACATTGCTATATGTTATTATGTTTTTATATACTTATTTCTTTGACAGCATTGATAATGAAATGTCATCTGCAAATCTCTGGAATCATTGATGATCTTAGGGCTTCACATGTGCTCAGCATGAAGGATCCTTTCATGCACAAACTCTCTATCTATGCAATAGTTGTGGTCAGTCTACTGAGCCAGAACCACATGCAAGATATGGGTGGGATGAGGCTCAAATTGATTCCAATACAGACATGCCTCCCGAGGAGTTCAGATGCCCTATTTCTTTGTGACTGATGCATGATCCTGTTATGATAGCTTCTAGGCAAATGGTTGAAAGGGTATGGATAGATAAGTGGTTCAATGAGGGTAATGATACATGTCAAAGACTCAAAAAGAAGCTCTCCCATTCGTCCCTGACAAACTTTATCTGCCATGAAGGACCTCATTGCAAAGTGGTGTAGGAATCATGGAATCACTGTTCCTGATCCATGTTTACAACCAAGACCTACAGCAGTTCATTCATGGAAAACTTCATCTTCCAGCATTCTCTAAATGATTTGTTTCTCCACTCCACATAGATGTCAGCAATGTATTGCTTGGCTCTTCGATTACTAGTTAAGGTTCGGATTCATCACATGTTAAGATCATGGATTTTGCTAGCTAGCCCCAGTCGCAAATCTTCCAAAGACGCAACTGGGGCGCTACAAATGTCAAATGTTCTCTGGCTTTTGCTTTTTAATCTGTTAAAATAATAAAACATCTCCACGTGCTAGCCCCATCTTGCGTCTATGGAAAAATTTGGAGTAAATGCAACTGGTGCTAGCACTCCTCTAAGATCATAGATGGTTCAAGTTTGGTGTCCCCTTTGATGACTGATGGGTCTCACAAATGTCAATCTTCTATAAATAACCACTGGTTGAATTTAGGGATTCCCTTTGAACTTGCTGCACTTCCATGGGGATTCTGATCCAAAGCAGTTGAAGATGTCAGGAAACCTTGAGAGCCAATAATCAAGCATGACACTCTTATCAAACATACTTTGAATAAATTTATGATTGCTTTAACATCATCATCTGTAAGGAATTTGTAAACAATAACCATCTAATTAAAAACTTTAACCAGTGTTATCTTTTAATGAATAAGTGAATGCTAAAATAATCAGTTTTGCATTTGGGTGAACCAAACATGATTATTTTACCCATAATGAGTTATTTATAGAAAATCGCTTATTGATAGTGTTCAACCAAACAGGATTACAGTTGTCAGCGCTTATGAACAACAACGCTTATTCATGACAGCACTTATCAGCATAACTGCTTATGACTGCAATAATCCGAACCAAATGAACCCCTAGTGTTTTATAGCTTAGGGCTTTGGAGAAAGAGAAGATAAAGAAGAAGATTAGAGAAAGATTAGAGAGAGTTAATCCCTCTTATTCCTTTATTATATATACTCTACTAATAAAGACAAATACTAAAAGACCCATGTTACAGTATATGAGAAGTATTTAGTATTCTATACTCCCCCTCAAGTTGGTGCGTAGATACCAATCATGCCTAACTTGCTAATAATACTACGAAATAGAGAACTACCAAGTCCCTTAGTTAAAACATCCGTCAACTGATCTCTAGACTTCACTAATGGAGAACAAATGTAACCTGCCTTCAGCTTCTCTTTGATGAAGTGATGATCAACTTCAATGTGTTTAGTTATATAATATTGCACTGGGTTGTGAGCAATGCTAATCACTGGCTTATTTTCACAACACAAGCTCATAGGATCACTAGTAGGAAGCCCAATCTCAGACAAGATTAATCACAATCACAGAAGCTCTCATATTCCATGCGCCATGGCTCTAAATTCTACTTCAGTACTAGATCTTACAACCACATGCTACTTTTTACTTCTCCACGTTACAAGATTACCTCCTACTACTAGAGTGCAGTTCCCTGAAGTAGAGCGCCAATTTGAAATGAGCTAGCCCAATTTGCATTAGTGTAGGCTTTAAGCCTTTAACTCGTAGGCTGCCATGACGAGCATGCATCAAACATTTCCCAAGAGAGGACTTTAAGTACCAGAAGATTTTATTCACTACATCTAGATGTCCAGTGGTCGGTGCATGCATGAATTGACTAAGTGCACTGACTGTATAAACAATGTTTGGCCTGATGAGAGAGATAGATGAGCCGGCCGACAAGTCTTTGATACCTCTCTGCATCTAATAAGTGTTCCCTACTATCTTCACTAAGTTTGTGGTTTGTATTAATGGGTGTATCACATGGCTTACAACTCATGATACCTGTCTCTTCTAGGAGATCAATGATATACTTACATTGTGAAACGACGATACCTTTCTTAGACTTGACAACTTCAATCCCAAAGAAATACATAGCTGACCAAGAGCCTTGATCTTAAGCTCTGTTGCCAACTTGCTCTTTAGTAATTTCGTTTCACCCACATGATTCCCTATTACTATAGAATCATTCACTTAAACAATCAAGTTAGTCACCTTGTAGTGAGATTGCTTGATAAACAGTGTGTGGCTTATACTCATTCTTCACCATTATAGTATGAAACCACTCAAACCAAGCTCTAGGTGACTGTTTTAAACCTTACAAAACCTTCTTTAACTTGCAAACCTTCCCTTTAACTGAGAGACACGTAAAACTAAGAGGTGGTAACATATACACTTCTTCCAAGTCTCCATGTAGGAAAATATTCTTCACATCAAGCTAGAATAAAGGCCAATCCTGGTTAACTGTAAGAGATAAAAGAACTCACATTGAGTTTATTTTGGCTACTGGAGCAAACGTCTTCTGGTAATCAATGCCATAAGTTTGCGTATACCTCTTCGTGACAAGACCCTTGTATCTTTCAATTGAACCATCTGAGCGATGTTTCACTGTAAACACTCACCTGCATCCCACAAACATCTTTTCTCTTAGTAAGTCAACAATCTCCCTGGTACTATTCTTTTTAATAGCAAACAACTCTTCTTCCATTGCCTTTTGTCACTGGGTTGTGAAAGTGCATATGCTATATTGTGAGGAACAGACACAGAAGACAAAACCAAGGCAAAAGAACGATATAAGGAAGACAACACAGTAGGAAATGAAATTAGAGATCTGATGTTGAGTACAAGACTTAATACATTTCCTAAAAGCAATAGGCAAATTAGAATCAACAATATCAGGAAAGATATTTCCTGGATTTGAAGAGGCTTCGTGGTGGAGCTCAAGAGGGTCTTTTTTAGTGCCTTTCTTGTAACACCCCAAGTTCCAGAAAAAGGCATGTGACCCAACCCATAATCAATGAATCGCCCATTGCCCAAGAACTCGAAGAGTTATGATGAAAACTAATTTTTATTTTTAACTCATTCCTTAGTCAAAAATTACACATGTTATCATAAATTGCAAACTACATTAACTAATCTATAATATCATGTGTAACAATAACAATCATAATCAAATTATCATCATAGAAAATCCAATAAAATAGTACTACCAAAATGAAAGTCTCATATGGTTGAATGAAGTCTTACAACCATCAATCCTATTCAACGTAACAATTAAAAGAAAACTAATAAATTTCCAATTCTTGGTCCAACTCCACACCACGTCTAGTAGTTCAATCTGAAACATAAATTAACAATGAGCTAAACAAGCCCAATAGGAAATCAACTCATATCAAAAATCCTAATAGTGTAATAAATGCTAAAAAAGAAATCATTCCTTTCAAAACAATGCAATGCAAGAATTTCTACGAGAATAAAAAAAATTATTTTAACCATACACTCACACCTACACAAAAGAGTTTCTTTGATCTGAATTCGTGTATCAATGTGGCTCGATTTTCTCACCAGCTCGGCCTAACTCTCATAATACCCACACAGGGTCTTCTCGAGGAGGTTTGGGGCCTTTCACCCTAGGGCACCTAGCTCTTCTTGCTTACTTTAGGGGATTTTCCCCAGGGGGTCTCTAGGACATGCCCATATACACGGATTCAAACAAAATTCAAGACTTCTCATTCTCATTCATCTTTTTCCCATCTCAAGTATAGACACTCCACATAGATTAATTATTATTTCTTTAGAAAATAGACTCAATGTGGTTTGCTAGAAAGAATTTTAAAACTCATGATTTTTCACATAAAATAAAATAAATTCAGACCTAAATAATGATGTTGGAAACATTAAACTAGGAAATAGTTTTGGGTCTAGGAATTATTATAAAGTAATGTTAAATCTAATTGCAGTAAAATCCAGAGTTTCTTATTTTGTTGGCATTCGAGTTTTGCTGGATCCTCGTCTGAATCATTATTGGGCCCTTATTCCAGAGGCCAACGCTTGGTCCATCTAGAAAAAACGTAATGAGCGTATTTTTGACGATACCTCCTTACCTGTCAGGCGAGTGACCAAGCGGACTTGTAGGCTTCTTGGGGATTGTGTCTCGATCAGGAGGACAGCCAAAGGGTGGGAGGTGATAGATTTCCCATCCAAGGGAGTACCTACTGGGTTTATGGTTCTTTGCATGTAGTTCCCTTTGCGTAGATCTTGTAGTTTCTTTCTTTTCTTTCGATTGGTTCACTATTTGTGAATCTCTATCTTGTCCTTTTCCTTTGATATATACTATAAGAAAATTGATTTGCAGTAAAATCATAGGGGTTTTAAAGCTAACTCACAGACACACATATATATTTATATATTATAAGATATATTTTGAGAATTTTTAGGATAATCATCCATAAAATATTTAATCTAATAGGGTTATAAAATCTAAATTTGAACATGTCTCACAAATAAATTCATATTAAATTTAATATAACTTGGAATTGTATGAAACCAGTGGGTATTTGAAGAAGAGAGAATAATTCATCTACAATAAAAATTTCAATATTTTATCCAAAGAAAATTGTTATAAAAAAATTCATTGAAACACTGTTAATGGAATATGGGAGTGCAGTTTACAGCACAAACCCCCAAATTACGTGATTAATTAAAATACTAAATTGTCAATAAAAATTCTAAAAAATTTACAAGAGTAATGTTAATAAATTACGATTCGTTTCTAATTTGCAAAAGTATTAAATCATATATATATATAGGAAGTTACTCGTATTTCTCTCTATACAGTTTCTAACAGATTTTATAGAATTCAATAGTATCCATAAAAATAATTTATGAATCACTTAAAAATTTAAGAGAATATTATGACAAATTCTAACAATAATTTGAATTCCAAACTAATTAATTTCAGCATATAACATTTATTTATTTTTATTATATACACATCTTGATCGAGGATTTAGGTTAGATTCCTACCTCGTTTTCGCCTCTCAAAGTCCTTGATCTTGAATTTTCAATGATGCTCTCCCCCTTCTTGATTTCTTTCTTGTGCTAGAGAATCACCAAAAGAATAATCTCTTAAGTTTAGGGTTTTTGAGAAAATATGTAAACAAAAGAAAAAAAAAAAGAAGGAATTCCTACGTATAGAGTTCTCCACTCCCTCAAGTCTCTCAACCCTCCTTTAATCTCTCCACACTTCTTTATCTTTTTAAAATTTAAATACCACTCAAAGCTCAAGAGTATGAGCTTGGCCCAACCAAGCCTCCACTAAGGGCTTTCTTTCTTTAGGCCTCACAACAGTGAGCAGGCCCAACAACCCTAAAAGCCCCAAAGCCCAAAGCCCAAAATTAAAATTGGGTTATTACATTTCTTTCTTCTCGCATACACTTGTAAATTCTTTTTCCTTCTCAACTGGGATTTCACACTTTCCCTGTCTATCACTACCACCATCCTTATCTCCTTCTACACTCTCCATTCTGTGATCACTGCCAAATTGGTGAGAAGGGACATGAATAGGAAGGGAAGACATCTCTTCATTTTAACTCCCCTCTTGAAGAGAGGTCTTCCTGTCAGAGAAATAAGGAGTAGACACAAAAAACTAACATCCATAGAAACAAAAGATTTACAGGAAGGGGAATAATAACATTTATAACCCTTCTGATTAGTGATTAGGAGCATATCCAAGAAAATGCACCAAAGAGTCTTAGGATCAAGTTTAGTATGATCAGAATGAGCTATGCGAACAAAACAAACTAATCCAAAAACTCTCGGTGAAAGAGGAAACAAAGAGTTGGAAGGAGATAACACATTATCAGAAGTCTTGGAATCCAAGATCTTGAGGGCATATGATCAATTATGAAAGCAACAGTCAAAACAACATCAAACCAAAAAACTTTAGCTACATTCATATCAAACATAATAGAGTGAGTGACTTCTAATAGATGTCAGTTTTTTCACTCAACCACAGTATTTAGCTAAGGGGTACCAGCACAAGAGGTTTGATGAATGATGCCATGAGAATCAAAGTAAGACGCTAAACTCCCAAACTTGTATTCCCTCCATTACCAGATTGAAACACTTTAACTATAATATCAAATTGAGTTGCTATCATTTTGTGAAAAGACGGAAGAAAAGAGCATACTTTACTTTTAGATTTAAGCATGTAAACCCATATAGCACGAGAGAAATCATCTACTAAAGTAACAAAATATCAAAAGCCACAGAGAAGTAACTGGAGATGGACCACGCACATCAGAGTGCATAATAGAAAAATGTGATTTGCATTTATTACCACTAGAAGGATAATGAGTTCGACAATGTTTTGCAAATTCACAAGTTTCACACTGGATGGAGGAAACAAAACTAGAAAGAGACAACTAAGGAAATAAATGTCTAAGAAGAAAAAAAGATGAGTGGTCAAGTTGCTTTTTTCACTGTAACAACTCCAGCTGGCTACTAATAATTCAAACTCAATGAAAAATCTACTAGACAGATGAAGCAACTCGGAATACAAGGTTTACCAGATACAATCCCTGCTCCTCATGGCCTGTACCAATCGTCCTCCTCATCTCCAAGTCCTAGAACACACAGTGAGAGAGAAAGAAAGTGACATTACAATTCAACAATTTAGTACTACGACTCATAAACGAGATTTAAAGTAAAGTTAGAGACATGAAAAACAAATGATGATAAAATAGATGGAGCAACAAAAACACTACCTTGCCAGCTATGGATGACAATGAACCTTCATCAATTTTTATCTGTACTAGAACCAATAAGGTAAGATGAAAAAAGAGGACATATTGGTCATGCAATTAGATGTCCTGAATCAATAATTCAAGAGCGACTAGGGCCAGAAACAAATACATTGAGAGCCAAGGTTGAAGTACCTGAGTGAGTAACGGATGATGTAGAAGCTATACTGGGTAGATCCAACTGTGCCATTAAGCAATAGAATGCCTCAATCTCATGTCTAGATAGGCCAATGCTATCTGAAGGTGTTAGAGTAGATGTAGAAGCGGTCACCAATGAGCCGGTGGAAACAACTGAATGAACACTAGATCCTCCTCCAATGCCATAACATCTGTCTCACTCTTCGTCCACTATTAGTGACCCCCTTTGTTGTGGTTGACCATGTAAGTCCCATCAAGTGTCCCTAGTATAACGGGTCTGTCCACAATGGTTGTACTTAAGCTTATCCCGATCATCACTGGAAGTGCTTGAGTACCTAGACCTGCCGCCCCCTCTGCCTCGACCACCTCCCCTATGTGATGCTGAGCAGATCTATCAAGTGAAGGAGGTTGGAGCATAGCACTCCGACGACGCTCCTCACGGTGTGAGTACGAATATACCTCAATCAAGGATTTTAGGAGCTTTTTGCCAAGAATCTTAATTCTCACATGTTCATAATCATCATTGAATCCTGTAAGTAGCTCAAACACACGATTTGCCCCATCAATTTCCTGTATGCAGTAGCATTCTCAAAACATTTAGCTTGGAAAGTTTGATAATGGTTCAGCTGTCCAACTCTTCCTAGAGGCGGCAAATGGTGGAAATATGTGGGTACAGACTTATCCCCCTTGCTCTAGTTGCTTAAAAATTTGACGCAACTCATACACACATGCGCAGTGTTCTTAATCTCAGAATATCTCAATGTCACAACATCCCATATCTCTCGTGCAATAGAAAGTTTCAAATACCCGCTCTAATATCATTCTGATACAATGTAGAAGTCATGACATGACAATGACATTCTTGGCCTCCCACTTGGCATATGCTGAATTTGAGGGATTGGGAGTAGGAATATAACACCTATTAGATAACCCATCTTACCATTGCCTTTGATAAATAAGTAGCTGACTACGACTAGGCAGAAAATTAGTGTCATCTAGTTTTGCCGTAGTAATTTAGAGGTTTGTGATGTCACTTGGACCTACCACCATACTTCCTCCCCCCATTCACAAGAATACTAGAGGACTGAATAATCTCTGACTCAGCCATGACCACCAACCACCACTCCTGCCTCCCCTCTAGAATAAGGAGGCTAATGCAGTTCTATCAAGTGGAGGAGGTTGGAGCATAGCACTCCGACGACGCTCCTTAGGATGTAAGTAGGCATAGACCTCGGTGGGAGGTGGGACTGGATCTTTGCCAAGAATCTTAACCCGTACCTGTTCATAATCCATATTCAACCTGACAAGTAACTCAAATACGCGGTTATGTTTAACGAATTTCTTACAGTCAGCTGCATACTTGAGACACTAAGCCTTGAAGATCTGATAGTGATCCAACTCTTCCCAAAGATGACGAAGGATGGAATAGTATGTGGGAAAAGACATTCCTCTGCTTTAGTTGCCAAATACTCTGACGTAACTCATAAACCTGGGCAATACCTCCAATCTCAGAATAGATCTATCATGGCATGTCGGCATCCCATATATCACGTGAATGAGGAAATAAATAAGCACTACTGATATCTGGCTGCATAGAATGGAGAAGCCATGATATTACGATGACATTCTCAGCCTCCCACTTGGCATAGGATGGATCTGTGGACTTGGGAATGAGGATGATATCATTCAAATAACTCATCTTCCACTTGCCCTTAACAAACATTGTAGTAGATAGACCACGCCAAAAAGTTAGTCCCATTTAGTTTCACTGTGGTAATTTGGAGGTTTGGTGCATCACTTGCACTAACCCAAATATTTCCTCTACCCTGCACAGGGATACTCGAAGATTCTTGAAGATTCACTAACCTCTGATCCATCTACCATATTATTTACAGGTCAATTTACACAAATCTGACCTTGAAAAGAGACCTCCAAATTCACAAGTCCTCAAAGATCATACCAAAAAAGGTGCCACACTCTATATTCACTCCTTTAAATTGATAGGAGTAAACAAAAACATCAACAAGAGTAATCAAGGACCAATAAGACTGTTAAAGATCAGATTACAGCATGTGCAGATTTGTTCGACAGAAAATTTTCGCAAAACGGTAAACATATGGGGAAAAAAACTTTGCCAACACTTGGATACTAATTCGATCACTGTGGAACTTGTTTCATACACTCCAGAATTTTAATACGGACCAAACATTACCAATCCACACTTCCAAAAAACCCCAAATCAATCACACCATTCACTTGTTCACAAACTTATTTTTTTTGAATTTTTATGAAAACTTGAAAAAACCACGTCTCCAATTTCCAAAAAATCTTGGAAAAATCACCACAATTCTCTATAAATGCTGATCTATCAAGTGATATAACAAAAACTCACCGGCATAAAAACTTTGACAGTCATACGGCTGGTGTCAGCATGATGTCATGCCAATGTCAACACTTTTGTGGTGCTTCTTGCGCAGAAAATTCCTGGTCTCTCCTTTGGCTCTGATACTAAGTTGTGATGGATTGGTAAGGTATTAGGAATGAGATCTAGGGTTTTAGTGATTAGGGTTTAAGAGAAAAGAGAAGGAAAAGAGAAGAAGAAGATTAGGGGAATTATTAGAAAGTAATTCTCTCTTCCATAATTTATTAGTTATACTTTACTAATGGTATACTATTAGTATATAAGAGATACTAATAGTATACTCAAAATACAGTGTATAATAGTATAGAGGAAAACATAAACATAAAGCTCATAAGGCCTTATTCAACACCACTAACCGACGACCAGCTAATCATTGTCTGGACAAGAACAAAGAAAGAAAAAAAGAGCTTAAAAACCATCCTCATGTGCGACAAGTAATGAGAAGATACCTTTAAACTTAAAAACATGTTTTTCTTTTATATTTCCTCGCTCCTAAGTTAGATTAAGAAAAACTTAACCATGCTGGTTAAAAAAAAAGAACTCTCTTACCCATTTGAGCAACATCAAACAAAAGAGCTTTCTAAAGGCTTATAAAGCCGAGAACAGAGAAGAAATGACAACTCTGCGATCACTGGATGGTGTTGAATTCTGCTGATTGCTTTGGATTCCTTTCATCAAAGAAGCTTTTAAAGCTTCTGGGGCTGAGAAAAGAGAAGACATGATAACTCCACGACCACGGGACGGTATTGAAGTTCATTGATTGCGCTGCATTCCTCTCCTCAAACTCTACTAAATGTCCTTTCTTTCTGTGCATGGGACAAAATCCATGTCCATTCGAATTCATTTGATGACCCACCTGATTAGGCCTGAATGTATGAAACCCTCATTTTTCCCTTTGTTTCCAAAAGATCTCTTTATATATATATATATATATATATATAAAACTTTGAAGTAGAGAACTTTTCATAATTTCTCTCTCTCTCTCTCTCTCATTCACTGGAAAAACGTGTGCTCGCGAGGCTCATGTTTTACACCTTGGGGCTTACTCTGCATCTTTAAATAAGTGAAGTGCCTCGCCTCATGTCTTAGCATTCTTGAACACTAATTTAGTTGAACTATGAGGAAAGCAATTGTAGCAAAAGATTCACCAACATCTGGTTTCCAGCATGCAAGACTTGCAAGCAATGAAAGACTCTTGCAAGAGAGAATACCTATCAATTCCTATGTGTCCCACCTACATCTGTAGAGCTTGATTGAATATGAGGTCTATAAATAGCAGGAATACATGCATCTGCTCATATTGCTTTGGCAATGTCGAATAGTGGACTTTGCCACTGTGTTGCATTATTTATGCTGGCAGTCGGACAGCTGGAGAGTTAAGGATTCTGGGTATGTAAATTTATTTTCACTATTCATACATGACTAAAGTTAAGTTAAAAAGTAAATGACCTTGTGAGGCTACACACAAGCACGGCACCCCCAAAAAAAGGGGCAAAGGAAAAGAAAACTCCTTCCATTTGTCACATGACATCGTTGGTAGCAGGCATTAGCATTTGCTGAACTGATTAGTAATTTCATTTATTGTTTTCTCATTATAGTTGCATGCAAATGTTTGGATCTTTATCTTAATTTACCCATATTTTTCTGTCTTTTTCCTGTAGTACAGGGACTGTACGAGCATTATTGTTTGCTATTCTGTGTGTTTTACTTGGCTTCATTATGTAAAGGTACAGATTTTTGTTGGTTAGTTATCTTAATGCAGAGTTTGTTACCAATTATGCAGAGCTTGGATAATTTCACCCAGTTGGTTAAAGGCAAGCTTCAGGGAAGGCAGATTTGTGGGTGAGTCAAAAAACCCATATATCTTTACGTATCTAACATTTAACCAAGCACTGAGAATCCTTTTCGATTTCCATCGAATCTTACAGGTGGGTTGCCATTTGTTTTACAAGATGAAGAATATGTGTTAAAATACAGATCAGAGTTGAAAGACGCTATTCTGAGAGCAAAAGTTAGTCCTCGAGCTTTGCTTAAAGGATATGAAATCTGCCTTACCAAACATATCCAGCCCCCAGTTGACATCCTTTCAGCCATTGTCAGGTCTGCTGGTGGAAATGTAAGTTGTTAAAACCCTTACCAAGTGAACATTTTGACTGGATCATATCTATGGTTCTATTGCTTTCAAAAATGGTTAAGCATGTTTGTTGCAGTGGAAAAAGGTCTTGTAATTATATGAAAAAAAACATATCTTAAGTGTTATCAGTTCAAACACATCGAAAACAAAAGACATGAAATAATAGATACCTCGGGGACAGTTGACAGGTAGACCAATCAACGGGCTCTGTCATCATACACACCTCGGGGACAGTTGCTCACTTCATTCGTATGCGTGTGTGTACACCAGTTTGTGTGTGTCATACTCGTGAACAAAAGCATATTGTGTGCTGGTGCTTTATTTTCTTTCCTCTAAGGTGGAATACCCTTGCTTTCAAGCTGTTAGAACCAACTGCAAAATTAAGGATCAGAATTCACGAGATATTTCACCATGATTCTTCCCATTCTGGTGAAGAATCTTCCTGTATGGCTATAGGTTTTTCTCCGTCCGTGTTGGCCAATCCTTTTGCTTTCCAATACAGCTTTATCCCCTGCTGCCTCAATTGGTCAGTAAGATGGAATGAAGTGAGCAAGAGCAAGAATCGAAACTGGTGAGAAAAGGTGATAGTAGTAGATAATGAATTTTTGGAGGAAGGGATTCAGGAATGCAGACATAACCTTCTTGAAAAGTTCGAAACGGAGAGAGCCCTAAACAGGAGCATAACGAAAGAAATTACAATTCAAGCATGGAAGACGAAAAGCAAGGTGAGCGCCACTAACCTCTGGGATAATTATTTTATATTCAAATTTTGAGACAAAAGAAACCTGCGGAGGAGTCTTGTGTAACCAACCATGGTGTTTCAATGGTTACTTATTAAAACTCCAATGCTGGTTGGCAGAGCTCCTACTTTTGGAGCTAAATTTCAATATTGTTCCCATCTGGGACCAAGTGCATGAAGTCGCACCCGTTCGAGCTGGGCTTGGCCCTGCTCGGCTCGGTTTGAAAGTTTTTCATCTATGCTCGAGCTTGGTTTGGTTTGAAATTTTCTCATCTATGCTTGAGCTCGGCTTGAATCTGTTCGGTTAGGCTCGAGCTCAAATTGATTCGAGCTCGAGCCGAGCTCAGCTTGGCTTGAGCTCAGATTGAATTATTAAAAAATAATTTTTAAATAAAAATAATAATATTTGTATTATATATATAAAAATATATAATAATTATATTGTTTATATATATATATATATAATCTATTATTTCTTTTATATAATATTCAAGCTGAACCGATCCTCAATTGGACCGAGCCAAATCAAACAGGCCTTGGCTCGAGCTCAGCTTGAATACATTTTCAAACTCAAAAAATAGCTCGGCTCGGCTCGATCAAGCCTATTTTTCGAGCTCAAGCCTGGCTTGATCGAGCCGAGCTGAACTTCGAGCTAGCCTGGTTCGAATACACCCCTACTGCTACGCAGATAGCGTCAGAAATAGGGGAAGTTGATGAGGTTGACATCCCACAAGGAGATATCACCAGGGGGATGCTTTATCAAAGTTAGAGTTTTCATCGATAGCACAACCTCTCAAATACCTCCTCCCATTGATGACGAAAACGAGGAATAAGCCTCTGATGGTGGAGGTAAAGTATGAAAGAATACCAATATTCTATTATCACAGTGGAGTTGTTGATCATGAAAAGCGTTGCTGTGAAGGAAGGTTTGCTCTGAGTAGAGAAGAAAGAGCTGGAAACAACCTGTTGCAGAACGTGTACCGCCCATAGATAAAGGCGAATCCTCAATTCCTTGTCCACATTTCATTTTTGTAGAAAACCTGAGCAAAGAATAGAGTAGCAGCAAGGAAGGAACTATCGTAAAAAAAGAAATCGGATTCCGTTGCCAGAATTAGTAGAGTATCAGCACTGTTGGAGGAGGAAGGCAAGGGCTTGGAAGAGTTTGTCAGAATCTTCCTCTGCGTTGTCTCTCACCTTGGAACAAGATACCACAAATCATCAGTCTGTGAAGCTAAAGATAGAAGGGTGGCGGTCCTTGAAAAGCTGCCCAAATAGAGATGAACCCATAGTTATCAGAGTGAAGTGAAAACAAGAAATAAAGCAAAATCGAGAAGCGGGAAGCAAGGCTCAAAAAAACCTTAAGGATAGCGGAAGCGAGAAATGAGAGATAGGCCCTCATTCCCAATATGTTATTATGGGTAGCTATACCTTGAATTTATCATACATGAGATTTTTGTGGAAAAAGTAGGTGCCTTAGGTTCCAAACCAACGATACTTGCTTAGAGTCTACATCCTAGGCTATAGACTGTGGTCTACCCCCATCACTTCACACATACAAGTCCATTTCACTACTAAATAGGACTTGATGGAAGCAAACTTCCTAGGAAGTGAGTCTGTCCGCAGAAGCGAGTATGGGAAACGAGCTTTCCACCCTGTACATAGCTTCCCTGCAATTATGGATGAACCTTCTTATTTGGAATTGCCAAGGAGTGGGAAGACCTTTGACAGTTCGTCACTTGAAGGATCTAGTCCTTCACCATGGTCGTAGTTTTTGTAATGGAGACTCAAATGTATAAGAATGCTTTGGAGCGGGTTTGCTCATTGAATAAAAATGGACTATTGTGTTGTTGTGGAACTAGTTGGTCTAGCAGGAGGTCTTGGGGAATTTTGGAATGAGGAATCTTTGATTTCAGTTACCCACTTATCGCAAAAGGTTATTGATATAGAAATTATGACTAATCTGGAAAAAAACGAGTATCTTTTATCAATGGTCCTCCAAAGGTTGCAGACAGATCATAGTTATCGGAGCGTGAAAAAAAATCGAGAAGCGAAGCGATAGTGATAAGTGGGAAGCAGGAAGTGAGGTTCCTAAATTCTGTGGGAAATGAGAATCTAAAAGCGATTAAGAAGCGACTGAGGTAGCGCAAAAGAAATGATTGGGGAAGTGAACAAGAACCGTTTGGGGAAGTGAGCAAAGATGCGTTTGAAAAAATATTCAAGCAATCAAAAAACTAAGAAGTAAATAGCTATAAGTTTAAACCCTATTGGTTCAATAAAATAAAATAATTAAAATAATAATATGCAAGTACCAAGATTCATGACAATCGAAATAACTTCCCCATCCCAGTTGCTTCCTAGTCATTTCCAATCATTTCTTAGGTGCTTTTCAAAAAATAGAGAAATCAAATCGAAGGGTTTTATGAGGCCAAAGAGGGGATTGAGGCAAGGGGACTCATTCCCCTTACCTCTTCATTTGATGCTCAAAAGCCTTTTCATTCCTAATGACCCAAGCTCCGAGAGAGGAAAATTTTGGGCATTTGATTATCATGGTCATCCCCAAGCTTACATCTTATTCTTTGATGATAGTATGATTTTCACCCGTGAAGATACGGAGGAAGTAGTGAACTTGAGGAAGTTTTACACTTATACAGTAATGGCTCAGGATAATTATTGTTAGTTTTATCACTACAAAATAATAGCGACACTTCTACAGTAATGGCTCAGGATAATTAGTGTGTTAGTTTTATCACTACAAAAATAATAGTGAACTTGCACATAGGGGCAAAGCTAGGATTCTCTTGTAGGAGCATTTTTTTTGGAGGGGCAAGTTCATGGGCCATTGTGTCGGTTTGTGAACGTTCGTAAAGAATATATATTTTTTTCAAAAGTTTAGGGGGGCTAGGGCTCCGTCCCGCCAGTTCTGCCTCTCTCCCGAGGCTATTAATATTTAATAGTACTATAGTAATATTATTTTTCCAAAATTTCAGGTGGGGCTTCACAATAACATAAACCAATCCGGCTATGAGGCACGACAAACGCTTCTTGAAGATAGTTGGAGCCTCCCGGTTGTGCAAGGGAATACTACAACTCTTGTTTCCTCGGATTGAACCTAGTCTGGAATCGATATTGTTCCTCTTCAGATTTGCACTCTCTGGTAAGAACTGTAGTTTAGCCTCTCTCAGGTTGCCATAGATTAATTAATTTCAATATTTCCTTAGTTATGAATTATTCTTAATTAGGATAACAACTGGCTATACAAAATGTATAAACCAGAGTAGACTATCACCAAATGTGACGCCAAACAAAATCACTCCAAGAGAATAATTCTAAACAGTTGCAGAATTGGATATGTATGATTCTAGCTAATCAGATTCTGGATAACGTGCTGTTGGATACAAGACTGTCCCTAAATGCTCTGTTTGGTAACTGTGGCTCAGTGGTTGGTGTAGTTCTACAATAGCCAAATTACCTTGTTCGGGGTATTCATACACACCTTTTTGGGTCAGAGAACTCAAAAACGGCCATAAAAATCATCCAACTACTTCTCTGTTTGGTAACACAGGATCGAACATATCCAGGATAGACTTCACTACGGCTTTGAGAACAAGGGAAATCCCTTCCTGTCTGGAACAACTTATATCCCCATCCAGAGGATAAGTATTTCTCTCTGGCTTGGATCTTCTAGTT
>JABCRI010000183.1:0-25174 GCA_015143295.1 Tetracentron sinense | reverse complement strand
GGGCTGTTTATCGGATTATGAAAAACGTTTTTAACAAGAATAAAATATCCATAATAACATGAAAATTCTATTTTTTTGCATAACTGTATTCTAAATTAGATATGGACGATGACCTATCTTGGATAGTTGGATTTAGTCTTACTGGAGAGATCTATGCTTGCCTCAAATACACCCCCAAAGATTTCCTATCCTGTCCAATTTTTTAATTTGAGTAGACAAACTTTGTGTATGGTGGTGTTATCCATGGACTATGGTGTGGGTGTTAATTAGATGATGTTTTTTTTGTGTGTGGCCGTGGGCGTTTTGCACCCATGTGGGTGGTACAGCGCCCACACGGCCACACCCAAAGCTTATTAAGCACGGTAAAAAATTACTCTGGTAGAAGCCTGAGTATTAAACTCGGGCTTTGCCTCTTCCTAAACGCGTGGGAAGCTCTTTAATTAAGGAAATAATAAATGCAATATCCGTTTTTTTGGACGGTACGCGTATACCTTCCTAACTCACCACGTGTCTCTTGACACCGAGGAGTGAATGGTTATAATCACAATTAATGAGTTAAAGGAAGAAAGAGTTGGAAAAACGCCAAAAGAAAGCGCATAGTCTGCTAGCATTTTTCTTATTAAAGTACTTTCGAAGCATGAGCTGAGGGGCTGAATCTGTTGCCTTTAAGCGCACAGAAAGTGCTAGCTCCCACCCTCCCTTTTCGGAAAAAAAGAGCGATTTATGGTAGGTTCATAGACCTCACACAAATCTTCACCACCTTTTTGCCGGGAGAGTGCAATAAGAGGAGGAGAGTGGCTAGCAAAATCTAAGTAAATTGCGGGATCCTTGTTGGATGTTCCATCCTCTATTTAGTGAATGAGGTGGGAAAATAGATGATACGCGCCCAATCCTGCATGTGGCATGTGTGTCCGGATATTGTTCATATTGGTCTCTAATACTTGGATTATAGATTTTTATTGAGATTATTTTTGTTAGGGCATGATTAGCACACCCCGCATTATACTATGTAGACACGGTATATGGCCAAGTGTCCCTTTTTTAACACTCTGTGAACTATGATTAAAACATAAAAAAATACAGTTAATAGTTTTATTTTTGTTTTTAAAATCAAGTTAGATTACTTAACATAGAGTGAGTGGAAATGTAACTACAGTTATATGGGTACAAAGAAAGCGTTACGCACATTAGTACTACTCCTAGGCAGTAAGTTAAGTAGTATTCTCCTTTGTTACTAGTGTGACAATCACAAAGCAGTCAAAGCCTGACTTGTACTTGGATTTTCTTTCAACCTAGCAAGGCTACCAACTGAACACAATATATATATATATATATAATATATACCTAAAAAGTTGTGGAGCAAAAGAGCCTCTCATTTAAATAAAAAAGTTTTACGTATCAGTTTTAAATACAAAAATGAGCTCCGCTTACAGTGATGGTGGCAATGGTGTAAGTATCTGGGTTTTCAATTCCCCCAACCTCTTTAGTATTACAACAACACACTTCATAGTTGAAAGGCGAGGGCTCCACTCAACACCATGAAGCAGAGTCCGGCCTCAAATTAATCTCTTCTTTTATTTCGGAGGTATACGTGACAAATAGATCAGCTTGACTTGTATAACTACAGGTAGCATTAGTGATGTTGAATATAGACAAAGGAAACAGTTTCCTCCTGTAGACTACTTGAGTATTTCACTCTGGCACCTTGCATGAAGGTTTGTGAGAAGCATTTAATTGGAAATGATAGCATGCACTGGCACGTCATTGGGTGGTACACGCCACACTCCCAAGATCATCATGGATTTTCTTTGAATTCATTACGTGGTTAAAATACTCAATCTTTCGGGTTAAATAATCTAAACTTAATTTTTAGGAAAAAAATATTTTTATAATTTAACCTTGCTATGGACTCACTTACTTTGTGTGGTTAAATTTTTTAAAATGTTTTTTTCCTAAGGACCAAGGTTAGATTATTTAATCTTAAGAATGATGATTCTCTTAACCAGGGTTAATGGATGTCAAAGACGACATGTGGCGAGTTTGGGAGGCGGGGCTGTACCACCAACCAATGTGCAATGCATGCTATCTATAACTCCCTAGAGAACGCCTGACCTAGCGAGCACCCTCTAATACAAAAGAGCCAAAGCCTTTAAATTAAAGGAAAAAAACAATTGCTTGACATGGGTAGTTTAAAATTCAAAGAAGTGGGTGACAAAATAAAAAGGAAAATGAGTATAGTGCCCCAGGCCCAGGCCCAACCATCCCAGCTTGAGTTAAGCGTATAATTCTTATATACAACTTATAATATATATCTTTCTTTAATAATATAAAGAGAATTCTTATGTAGTTAAGACGTTCAAAACGTGAATGAATTTGTCTTAATTCTAAATTTCTTTGATTCCATTCTATATATTATACTATCTTCTTCTTTCTTTTATCTATAACTAGCGGGTGGCATGTGCGATGAAGGTGAGAGCGAGGGGAAGGAGTTAACCACAGTTAATAAGACTTAAAAGGGACACGTGGTAACCTGCGCGGGCAATTGAACTCTCCCCAAGTTCAATCGTGATTGACTGTGATTTATTCTTTAAATAGATAGATGAGGGTCGTTGGGAATTAACGTAAAACAATTAAATTAAAGTTTTGTTTAATAAGGGGTAGTGTAGAATTTCGGAATTCGGGCTACTCCGCCTCTCCCAATATAATGTACAGATGAAAATTACGTCATTAAAAACGTAGTCTATTTTTTCTAAATTTCCAAACTACATTATATAAGACAACCTTGATTTGTGTTTTACTGAATTTCTAACTATCCTCAGCTCATCAATCTAGCTATTTTTTAAAGAGAGAATCACAAACCAATGTGATTCAACTTGAGGGGAGTTAACGCATAATAGGTAACACGTGTTCCTTGTAACCCTTATTAACTGTGGTTAAGATTAACCTTATAGAGTTAAAAAAAAAATTAAATCTAAACCAAGGTTTAAACCCGTAAATGTTATATAATCGTAACCCCATATAAATCGGGTTAAAAGGGAAATGTGTGACCATGGGTTGCAATGAAATCTCTTCGAATGTTCAAGTCGCGATTGGCTGTGATTCAATCTCATCTATTATATTGACTTCAAGTTCCTCTAGGGTATAACTGGACTCCATCCAGGACTACAACTCGCTACTGAGGTCATCATGTGTCTCGGTGGACACTCTTTATTGTGGTTAAAATGCACCCACTCTATGGGCACCCCAATCTCTCTCCCCCACCCCCTCTCTCACGTGCATTGCACGTGCAGCCCACTAGCTATATATATATTATATTATATATTTGTCTGCTTGTGTCATGGCCCTGTGTATCACTATAGATGTGTTGAAATCATTTCAGTTGTGGTGTGGGGTTTATTGTGGGGCTTTATGTGATATCATTTGGCCTAATTCAAATGTAAGGTTCTCGAATCTACTAAAACAATGAACAATACAACACAATTAACTGATTGTAGCGTCTCTCACTATAATGTATTCAATAATAGAAAGTGGTAAATAAATAGAGAGAATGATTGAGAACAAAACATAGTTTTATTTGGGTGAAGATGTAATCTAAACCAACACAACATTAGAACTAAGGTAACCGTTATGAGGGTGTAAGTTTCCCACACAACAACAATATAGAGTACAATATAGAATTAAGTCAAACTTTGATAATAATGTGAAATGAATGGGGACATATCAAATATTTATGATTAAAAAGGAGTAAGCTGATGAGGTTGGAACAAAGTGGAAGTTGGAACAAGTTGGTAAGTCTCATTAATGTCTCGATGGAACTGATCATAATCGTTGGATCTTCGGAATTAATTCTTTTAAAAAATCAGTCTTTGACCATTAATATGGCACCAAATCGTCTGTTTTCTCCCTATGACCTGAGTGTTTGAAGGCAATGATCTATTGTACAACTATTTACCGTTGTCAAATTCTTACATATGCTTGATCCTAGCCGTTAAACACTCATGACCACATAGAAGAGCACATAGACGATTTGCTTCCGTGTAGATGGGGCTAATTTTTTTTTTTTGTGAGTAATAGTTCGCTTCATGGCCGAGGATTGAACTATTGCTCCTCGCTCACTAGCCAAAACTGGCCTACCATGAACTCATGTTAATTTTTAACCTTGTAGTTAAATTATTTTATTTTATTTTTCTAAAAATAAAGGTAGATAGGTGAACCCTAAGGGTTAGTAAACCTTACCAAGGTTAAAGGGAGTTAAAGGGAGACACGTGACATGAAAAGGGAACCCAAGACGTCCCCTCCTCTCGTCACCTACCGAGGGGTTGATTATTTTCTTTTTATTTTTTATCTAAGAGATCTTTCCCCAGGTGATACCTACTCGAGTTAAGCTATGTGATACTAATGTTTCCCTCCATACTATAAGAAAAAAGTTTATAATTACACTTTAGAAAGGACATGTTGCTACTCCAGGATTTGGTGGTTGGGCCAATCTTCTTATTAAGAAAATGGCAATACTCTATCCAATATTATAAATATTATAATAGATGTAGAGAACAAAAGAAACAACAAAGCTACTTTTCCAACGGTTTGTATCCATTAATTAATTTTAAAAAATCCATCTAAATCATTCCAATAGTTTTAATGGTTATACTAAATAACTTTGTATAATAGAGCTCTAATTAATATTATTTAATAATCAATATAATACTCTTTTAACAATAGATATTATTGATAAAATAACTCTTTCTTGGTTGGGCCAAGTTGGCATTATATTCCAACGCCATGCGACTTCATTGCTACAAAGAGCGTGGTTAAATGAGTTGCCCATCATCATCTTTCTTTTAAAAAAATTAAGAATACTTTGTGAGAACATATACTCCTACTGAGTCAGTTGGGGTACTCCTGAATCCTAATCATGTATGACTAACCACTAAGGATCAAGATTAATGCGGAGGTGACACACTTAAAAAAAAAGTGAAATCAAGTCACATCTTTTATTCTAATCTTAATCTTTAGTTATTTGAATTAAAGAGTTAGGATTGGGAATATACTTCGGAGTACCCATAGATTGACTCATACTCATATTGGCCTAAGATTATTAAGCACAAAATAGTTATTAAGACAGAAATCTTGTATCTTCTTTCTATTGTCTCCTCTTCTGGCTATATGCGACAAAGAGAGCGGTTAAATTGAGTTGTGTAACATCTGTGTTTTTCGAAAAATTAAGCTTACTTTGTGGGAGTATACTCATGTTGGGCTAAGATCATTAAGCACAAAATATTTATTAAGTCATAAATCTCGTATATCATTCTTTTTCTCGTCTTTTCTTTGGGCTATATGTTGTAGAAATAAACACAAGCTACATGAATTGGTACCTAAAACCTGTACCTCATAGGGGCAGAGCCAAGATTCTATTGCATGGGGGCTGAATTTTTTTTTGAGGGCCAAGCTCATGGGCCATGGTGTCATGTTTGTGTCTTTTTATATAGAATATACTTTTTTTCAAAAGTTTAGGATGAGGGTAGAGGCCTCTCTCCCGGGCTATTAATAATATAGTAGAAAATAATTACAAGATTTCAAAGGGGGATTCAGCCCCCTTGACCCCATGTGACTCCGCCCCTGCCTCCTCCTATGCTTCTCATCTTTTCTTGTAAGTATATCATTATATGTTTTTTTTTTCTAGCAATCTAATTAAGTGTTAAATTCTTTTTGGTCCAAAGGTCTTTGATGTCAAATAGGCAACTGGTAAATTTTCAGAATGTTTGGATAGTTAGAAATTGGGCGGTTAAAAAACAATTAACATATATGTGCGCAACTTAGGTGGCGTTTGGATTTGATTTTTTTGGCCAAAAATCAATTTTGATAAAATTGATTGTATAGAAATTCATTATCAAATAATCATTTTTTTAAATAATAGTGTTCGGAGAATACAAAGTTGAGACTCACCTACGTATTCTCTGAACACTATTATTTGAAAAAATGATTATTTGACCATTAATTTCTACACAATCAATTTTACCAGAATTGATTTTTGGCCAAAAAAATCCAATCCAAACGCTCCATTAATTTCCAATGAATTCAACACGCTCTAATATTAGAAGAGTATTATTATATATAGTTGATCTTTCGATTAATCATGGATTCATCAGCCCTAGGCACAAGTGGTTCAAATCCGGCCCATTGACATCCCTAAATGAAACCAAATGGAGGAATCTTGCCTCAAATTTGACCCAAAAAAACATGAGCTATGATTCTAAAGACTGAGTTTTAATATGATGGGCAGTTCTCCTTAAAGAGGAAATGGGGATGGACCCAAAATTAGCCTAATAAGTGGCCTATTTTGTCTCATAAATTTGTGTATTTTCCAAAATAGCCCAATCATTGTGCTAATTTTCAGACCACCCCCATATCTTTCCATGGAAAGCTCGTTACCATATTCATAGTATCAACCAAGATTTTTTTATGGTGGTGTTTGGTTACGTACTTTTACTTACCTTACAAAGTCATAACCCGTTATTGGTTATTGATTGTCGAATACTCGAATGTCATTCCTATTTCTTTTGAGCACCCGTTACCCACTCCGCCCAAATGCAGGTTGATTTGGCTCCAGCATTGAACTTAACTTTTGTTTCCAAACAGCATCTGAGAGTAGGAAACTAACTAATAGATATTACAGTTTTGCCAACCCTGTCTTGATTCTTGAACATATTAACTTTGTTCAAGTGCACTTCAATTTGATGGGTATTTTAGATATAATTTAAGCCAATGCGGGATTTTTGTAAAATATTTTTTAAAAATCTATTAAAGCCTCTTTGTAAAGCCTCAAATTTTAGTCGTCCCACATCCAACAATTATGAAAAATTCTTGTGTATAAGAGTAATGAGTGCTGTAACTAGATTGACCTAAACAAAAACAAAACAAACTTGGTCCAAGGGCTGTGCAAAGCCGGCTTTATGCATAATTTCGGAAAGGTCTGGGGGAGAATTTTTTTAGCCCATTTAAGCCTGGCCCAGAGTGGGCCTAAGATCTACTCTGCTGGCACAGGCCCATTTCCCATCCTTGAGCCAGCACAAAATGGATTGTTTTTGACAGAGGGAGTTTATATTTAGAGGAATGCTAAGCATACTCTCATAATTCAAAAAGTTTCCGCACTCTTCCCTCTTGATAATAAAACCTTTTGTATGTGTATCTGTCAGCCCACTTGTTAGCCCAATACAAAGTTATTTGTTTATTATCTAAGAAAAAGTGAGAATATAGACATAAGAGTGTTCTTAGCATTCCTCTTATATTTATTAAGCCCCAGAATTAGGAGTCGCAATGGGTCAGGTTTGGAAGATTTGGGTATTTTTTAATAACCCACCCGAAGTCCAACACATTTACAAAGGTTTTGAAACCCGAACTCAGCCTGATTGCTAACCCCTACGCATAATATCATCCAAATATTTCTTTCTTTAAGAACATCACAAGGAAATGAAGCAACCCCAGTAACAAGGTGGTGGAGAGTATATTCTACATCCGCAAGGTGGTCTGCAACTTGAATTGCTTCTCTGTAGATATACATATGCCAATAGAGTCAAACCCGGCTAAAAAGATCTTGATATCATGCAGAAAAACTCAAAACACTACAAGGCACATATTTTCAAAGTAAAATGCTACCCCCATTCGCATCAATCATGAATTCCCCATTGACTAGAAAAGTAATTTTGTATGTGGGGCCATCAAAAAATGTTTTAACTTTACCTTATTTCAGTCAATTAATAGTTGACAATGTTGATGCTAGCACTTCCCATTTTCCAAACTTAGTTCACAAATGCAAATCAATTCACACCTATAGGGCTATAACTGATACGAGGACAATGCTCAATCTGTTTGTAAACATACTAACAATGGTTTTATAAAACAGTTTAACTACAAAGCGGATCTCCGCTTCACGGCGTCGAAGCGGAGCTCCCCTTTTTAGTGTATGACAGTGACAATCTTATCATTATAAAGAAAAAAGTGTTTTGCACAATTGCCCATTCCTCTCTCCATAATTTCAAAAGTGCCAACGCCATTCACTAAAATGGGAAGCTCCGCTTCAATGTGGTGAAGTAGAACTCCTCCTCAAAATTAAACTCTTTATAAAACAGAACATCTTATCAACATTTTGACATCAACTTGTGAAGCCTTTATTGGGAGAGAATTGATAGTACTTTCATTCAAACTTGACTGGAGATAGCAAGGGTTTATTTGAGAAGAAAGCCTCCAAGTTGGCTAACATTAGTTCTTGCAATGCCGAAAAGGATTCTGGAGTCACGAAAGCTCTATGTGGAGATAATACAACATCATCCAATGCAAAGAGCTCTTTTGGCACGTCGGGCTCATTCTCAAATACATCCAGACCAGCACCTCTCATCTCTCCTTGCACCAAACATCGCACCAATTCCTTCTCGTCAATAAGAGCTCCTCGTCCCACATTAATGATAACTCCTTCCTTTCCCAATGCGAACATGACATCCTTGTTAATGATGTGACGGGTTTGGTCAGTCAATGCACAACAAATGATGAGAATATCGCTGTTAGCTGCGAGGTCACAGACATTTGAATACTAAGGAAAGGAGATAGATGGCTTCTTCTTCCTTGAGTTGTTTGAGATATTGCAGCCAAATGCCTCAACCCTTTTTGCAACTTCAGAACCAATGCTTCCCAGCCCAACAATCCCCACTCGCTTCCCCCCCCAACTGCAAATCAGCACAACAAAGTTCAAATTCAGGTATTATAACTCATCAAGTTCCATAAACATTTTAATGAACCAATATTTTATTAATATACATGTATCACACAGCATAGGAAAATGCTGCAGCAATGAAACGGTTATAAGATGGTGAGGAAAATATGTGAAAAAGGAAATTCTACTTGCCCTTTCTTTCTTGTTATAGCATATGGTTTATCCGTTTTTCCTGATCTTGTTCATCGCAATCTGGCAATGCTTCGTTCGGGTCTACAGATCAGGGAGAGGAACGGAGAGTTTCCTTGTCTCAAATCTCTAGAACTTTAGAAGAAGTCTTTAAAACATCCACTAAGAATGACCTAGAAGTGTGACCATTACATACATTCCCAGAACCGTCTTCTCCATCTAATTACATTCCATCCACCCCAATCAGTTCTTTTTATTTTTTATTTTTATCATGAAAGAATTCTAAGTGGTCCAGTAACTGAACGATAACCATAGTAGATCAGTAACTTGGAGAGGAAATGTCTTAACATTTATCTTTATATTTGACTACTCTTTATATGATACAATTAATTAAGTAGTAGTTTTTTTAAATTTTTTTGAAATTTATCAGTGTAGAGTCAATCTAACAAGGTTTTGATCCCTATAATCACGAAACAAAGTTCAGAAGAGAGGTCTCAAATGTCTAATAGTTTTATTGGAAGAGTTCTTAACTTCTTATCCATTCTATATTAATTTAAATATGGTGTCTTTCCATGAGTGTTCAACATTACAATGATAATTTGGTGGGGGTAGATCCACCTAATGTACTAAATGGGAGTACTTTGTGGTAGGATGTTATTCAAGAGGATGATGACGATGATTTTTCTACGTATGGGAGATAAGCATTTAGTGACTTTCAAGAGTAAACTAAATGGGAACTAGATTAAAAAAAAATATATTACTTAAGGAAAAGTTGCTTTCAGCATGCAAAATTTATATAGTCATCTTAGGAGAGAGTCTCGGCATGTAATATATAAAATTCACATTTAACTTACCAATACTCCAAACTCAACATTTCTCAATTTCTAAAACCTCCCACCATGGATCCTCGACATCCATTTTTCAACACTCAATTCAACTAACAATACAACTCTCAACCACCACCGCAATTCGAATCTCAGTCGTTTTCTTAACCACCATAGTTTGATTTTCAAACATTTTCTCAACAATACCAATTCAATCCACAATCCCCCCCATTAAATCCTCTATTTTTTTTCTGGACAATCTAAATTTCCATCTCATCAATCTTCCCACATTAGTAATTTGCAACATCCCACAATGCAAACAAACAAGAACGCTCAAGTGCAGCAGAAGGAGATGAATCCCAATTGGACTAAGGAAGAAGACGAAGCACTATGTCAAGCATGGTTACGCATTGGGGAAGATGCAGCCACAGGTACAGATCAATCGAGAAAAAAGTTATGGGATCGAATCTTGCATGAGTTTAATCACATTTTGGGTAATGCAACAGACAGAATCAACTCAGGGGTGATGAACCGTTGGTCAACCATTCAGTCCCAAGTCAACAAATATTCTTCATTCGCGCGAATGGTGGAAAACACTCCGACAAACGGTTATAACGTTGAAGATTCAGTGAGTTAATTAGTTCACAATTTTTTTACACTCATTTCATTTTAATTGAAATATGATTGTTTAATTCAATTCTTGTTTGTTATTTATAGATCGGGGCTGCAAAAGAACTGTATTATAAATCCCGGGGACAACATTTTAAGTTGGATGGTTGTTGGTTAATTCTTAAAGATAGCCCAAAATGGTTTCGCCACACCAAAGAACAAGAAGAAAAAAAGCAAAAGATTAACCAAAGGAAGAGAGGTAGTTCCAGTGCAGATGTTGATGAAATTGGAGATTCCTCCAATCCATCTACTCCGGCAACAACATCGAATTCGGCCACAGGATTAGTTAACCTTGAAGATGATGACTCACCATTCAATAAAGGATCACATGAGTTACCACGACCCTCTGGACGGAAAGTGGCGAAGAACATGCACCGGAAGAAGATTGTCGATTAGTTTGAGGCAGTAAACTTATTCATCAAGGAATTTAACAACTTGAGAAAGGAGCAAAAGAAAATTGCTAAACGTGAGATCATTATCACACAAGATAGACAACGACTGAAGATTTAGGCCAAACAAGAGCAAGAACGACTGAGACTAGAGGCTAAACTCGAACAAGAGTGCATGAAGATTGCAACCAAACAAGAGCAAGAGCGTATGAAGATTTCGGCCAAACATGAGCAAGAACGAATGAGATTGGAGAAAGAGATCATAATGACCGATCCAAATTCGATTCATACTAAAGAAGGGAGAGTTTGGGTCATTGCACAACAAAAGACAATTTGAGTGCGCATGAAAAGTTCTTAATTAATTAATTGAGAATACAAATATCAAATTGAGCAACATTTTAAACAGTTTCATCACCAAACTTGTTCCACAAATGTTCCATGAGATTGAACCTTAGCATCATATTTGTTCCCCTGTTGCGAATCCTGCTAAGCCGAGAAGAGATGTGTGCCACTAAGATTGCTGGGTTTCGAGCATATTCTAAAGGGAAGATAGTCTCATCTGGGGGAGGTCTCCATCTTTCAACATCAATGTCACACTCATCTTCAATAATCATGTTGTACAGTATGATACACGTTTTCATTATGTTGCAAAGGTCATCTTTTTTCCAATAACGCACCGGTCCTTGCGTTATACCCCACCTGATCTACAAGATGTCAAATGCTCATTCGACGTCCTTCCTAACAGCCTCTTGTTTTTTAGCAAACAACTTCTCTTTCCCCGTTGTTGGGTGTGCGATTGTCTACATTAGTGTTGCCCACTGAGGGTATATACCATCAGACAAGTAATAGCCCAATGTATGTTGACGACCATTCACCATGTAATTAACCGGAGGCATTCTACCATGGATGAGAGTGTCAAATAGTGGGGAATGATCTAGGTCATTCACATCATTGTGTGAACCTGGCATTCCAAAGAAAGCATGCCAGATCCACAGATCTTTTGATGCAACTGCCTCCAATATGAGGGTAGGCTTATGGTGATGGCCTCTATGCGTGCCATGCGATGCAGTGGAGAAATTCTTCAATTCCCAATGCATATAATCTAAAGAGCCAAGCATACCTACAAATCCCCTCTCTTCCCCTTCTTGAAGTAGGCGTGCAATGTCTTGTTCGTTCGGTGAGCGTAGGTACTGTCCCTCATACAACGCAATGATAACTTCACAAAAGCACTTCAAACTCTCAATTGCAGTGCTTTCACCAATCTTTAGGTAGTCATCACAATGATCTGCTGATAATCCATACGCAAGGATACGTACTACAGTTGTTATCTTATGTACAGAAGAACACCCCAAACGACCACAACAATCTTTCCTTTGGACGAAGTACTCATCGTATGCTTCAACGTCCTTCAAAATGCGAATAAACAACTCTCGTTGCATCTGGTATCGTCTGTGGAAGTAGTCAACTGAATAAGTACAATTCTTGGCAAAGTAATCTTTCAATATCTGTCGATGGCTTCCCTCTCGATCACGCTTGATATATTGTCTCCCAACTGGTTGTAAGAGTACTACTAGCATTTGTGGTGGCATCAAATTCGTCATTTTTTGCAATCGTTTGTTATGACGCTGGGAAACCATCTCCTGATCCTTATCGGATGAACTCTCATCGGTCGAAGTTTGTGGCGTACTCGAAGATGTAGAAGAACTAGACTCGATCATAGGCATAAATTGCGATGATGAAGCCATTAATTTATGTAAAATAAAAAATGAAGATAATCAAGAAAGTGGACGAGATTATCTAAGAAAGAAGCAAGGGTTGGTTTATATAGGTTTATAAATATAGCCGTTGAAAAGGCTAGCTGTTGGAAAAGCTAGTCGTTGGAAAAGCACAAGTGTCGTTGGAGTAACACAAGCCCATGTCATCATGACATCACTAGCAATAGGTGAACATCCAACATTGGAGATACCAAAGCTACTTAGCTAGTAGCTGCAATACGTTTTTAGCAAGCATGAGAATATATCCTACGTGGCCTTTGTTAGCAATGGCTAACAAAGCTGTGGATGCTCTTAGGGCCACTTTGGAGGGTCCTCCTAAGTCTACTCCTACCTAGCACTTCACAAATCACAGACCTAAATCATATCGTCGCAGGCAGAATTCTTGACACTTGTGAGAAAGTGCAACAAACCAGACAATTGTTTGATCTATCCTCAAGGTAAGGATTATAAGGTATTGTCTCAAACACATGGCAGAAACCAAAATGAAGGGAATTAGAGGTAGAAATGACCTTAGAACCAAGAGGGTAGTCGCCCTTTACCGGCCAAAGTTCACCGCGAACGTATCGGTCAGCAGTCGAGATTCTTCTAAGTACATCGATCGCATAATCAGAGACATCTTCGGAGAAGACGGTGCTGACAATAGCAACAGTAACGCCTCTTCGCCGGCACTCAACTAAGTCGATGTGGTTGTGGCCTCAATGAATTGCAAAGAGAGAAGGAGTGATGCCCGATCGAGCAGAGAAGAGCTCTCACGGACTCTGCGTGAGTCCTAAAGAAGATGGGTGTCGCCATTGAAGACTCCCATGCCTTTAGAATTCTGAATTTTTTTGAAATTCCTTCTTCCAACAAAGGGATGATTTTGATTAGGAAGAAGAAGTAAAACCACTGGGAGATTCTGAGATTCTTCTTTTTCTTCCATGGAAGTGGCAGTTAATAGATTTGTTTGGGAAAAGAAGAGAAATAAGTCTTTTAGTCAGACGTGAAAACTACGGTTAACTCAAATCGCGTTTGAACTTGGGGCACACCCACAGGTACACATGTCCCTCTTAAGTGTTAAACTCCTATTTGTGCTTCGGTTTCTCACTAGGTTTCAATAATCTAATCTTAAACTCATATACATGTGAATTATTCGTGTGTTTATATACCCAAAAAAAACACACGAATAATTCACATGTGTTTATATACATGTGAATTTTCAAAGGCTACATCCGTGATTAAGTTGGTGACTTGTGCTCATATCATCATCATGGCCTCATCCAACTACCATCACCCAACGCTTATTATATATATATATATATATATATATATATATATATATATATATATTTATGCTGTTTTTGTTGTGGAAAAACAACATAGTTACTTTAAAACAAAGTTGTAAGTAAGCATTTGTCTTACGTGTGGAAACTCTTTAGTCCCACATCGGAAAAATAGAAAACTTTTAATGAATTTATATATGTTTTCTCTCCTAGTGTGGTATGTTAAAATGAGAAGAGCTTAGCCCTCACGCATGTGGGGGCTCAAGGGGAGGCCCAAAGGCTTCTAGTGGGAATTTGACGAGCCGGGCCTGAAACCCTTCATGTGCGCGCATTGCGGGTCGTGTCCTGTGCAATATATATATATATATATATATATATATATATATATATATATATATATATATATATGCTGTTTTTGTTGTGGAAAAACAACATAGTTACTTTAAAACAAAGTTGTAAGTAAGCATTTGTCTTACGTGTGGAAATTCTTTAGTCCCACATCAGAAAAATAGAAAACTTTTAATGAATTTATATATGTTTTTTCTCCTAGTGTGTTATGTTAAAATGAGAAGGGCTTAGCCCTCACGCATGTGGGGGCTCAAGGGGAGGCCCAAAGGCTTCTAGTGGGAATTTGACGAGCCGGGCCGGAAACCCTTCATGTGCGCGCGTTGCGGATCGTGTTATGCGCAATATATATATATATATATATATATGCTGTTTTTGTTGTGGAAAAACAACATAGTTACTTTAAAAAAAAGTTTGTAAGTAAGCATTTTTCTTACGTGTGGAAACTCTTTAGTCCCACATCGGAAAAATAGAAAACTTTTAATGAATTTATATGTGTTTTCTCTCCTAGTGTGGTATGTTAAAATGAGAAGGGCTTAGCCCTCACGCATGTGGGGGCTCAAGGGGAGGCCCAAAGGCTTCTAGTGGGAATTTGATGAGTCGGGCCAGAAACCCTTCATGTGTGCGTGTTGCGGGTCGTGTCCTGTGCAATATATCAAAGACACACGTGTGGCCCGAGTCATTGGATATGTTTTTAATCTTATTTTATCTCTTGGGGTTCCCTTATTATTTATCTTACCGTTTAAACCTTTTAATTCATATTAAGAGAATTTATTCTCTTACGTTTATAACTTGGAAGGTTTCCTTTAGCCACTCAATTTTTTATATAAAAAATTTCCGGGTTTGTAAACAAGCACACAAAAAAAATGTTATCTCATAGCTTTTCTAAAGAGTTGCACAGTATTTATGGTTCGTGAAAGGCTTTTAATCGTTGGGTTTTTCCTTTGCGGTTTTCGGAGTCGTCGAATTCGTTGCAGATCAAAGGAAAGCGAGTGCTCCATTCCTTTGGGTAGAGTCGTTGAATCCTGGAGGTGACTGTTGTAGAACCTGAGAGCATCGTAGCTGTCGAGGACTACTAGGGGCGTTTCACACTTTAAGGATATCATGTACAACACGTGCCTCAATCTATCCTTTTCGGCTAAGTTCAATCTCTTCACTTATCACTATACATAATTTTTATGCTATAGTTATTTGGATTGAATTCTCCTGCTGCTTTACATCACTTCAATTGCCAGTTTATATTTGAATTGCATACAAAATATTTCCAACAGTCTTAAGGTGAAAAATTAGTCTTCTTTTATTTCACTAGAAATTATCTTATACAATTTATAATGTGTTAAACAATTTTGAGAAACCAGTGTCATTCGATGGAACCAATTTTAAGAGATGACAACAGAAAATGTTGTTCTACTTAAACACTTTGAATGTCGCTCATGTGTTGACTGGATCTGGGACTTACGAGACAGAACTTGAACCTGCTAGATCTCTACTAATAGAAAGATGGGAACATTCTGATTATATGTGTAGGAATTATATTTAAAATGATTTAATTCCTTCAATATATGATGTTTATTGTAAGGTTAAAAATTTCAAAGAATTATGAGAGATATTAGAGAAAAAGTATATAACTGAAGATGGAGGAACGAAAAAATTTGTAGTTGGAAAGTATTTCGACTATGAAATGGTGGATAATAAATCAGTAATTTCTCAGGTGCATGATTTACAAATAATTGTGCATGAAATCTTAGAAGAAGACGTGAAAATTAGTGAAGGTTTTCAAGTTGCAATAGTAATAGAGAAATTACCACCATCCTGGAAAGAGTTCAAGAACCTGTTAAAATTTAAAAGAAATGAGATGACCCTTGAAGATCTTATTGTTCGACTCCGGATAGAGGAGGATAATAGAAACTTAGAAAGGAAAGAAAAATCTGCATAAATAGATACCAAAGTTAATTTGATTGAAAGGATGTCTGAAAAGAAATATGAAAAAATACCTAAGCCAAAGGCAGATTTTCGCAAGAAGCGAAATGAGAAATCAAATTTTCAGATTTTCGTAAGAAGCGAAATGAGAAGTCCACGAGTGGATATGTATTCACTCTTGGAAGAGGTGAAGTACCTTAGAAGTCTACTAAACAGGCCTACATAGCCCGATCCAGGATGGAATCGGAATTTATAGCTTTAGATAAAGCTGGCTAGAGAAGAAGGGTTAAGAACACCGTTGGTAGATATACCACTGTGGAATAAGCTAATGTCTGCTATCTTTGATACATTGTGATAGCCAAGCTACTATAGCTAGGACTAAAAATGTATCCTATAATGGGAAATCCCGACATATACGTTGAAGACATAATTCCATAAGAGAATTACTAAATAATAGAATTATTGCACTTGATTTTGTGAGGTCAAAAGAAAATATTGCAGATCCATTGACCAAAGGATTAGCTAGTGAACTAATTTACAGTACATCGAGGGGGATGGGTCTAAAGCCTATTGATATATCGTCACCTACAACGGTAACCCAACCTAAGTGACTGGAGATCCCAAGATCTAGGTTCAATGAGAAAACAAGTTATTGAGTAGTTTTGTGAGAGCACTAACTAGGAGGAAACTCCCTATGGTGTAATAGTGCTATTGGTAACAAAAAGATGATAAGTCTTAGACTCTTAATATCATCTATAGCTGATTATCAGTGAGATGTATAGTTACAAAACAATCTTGATAGATGCACCTATATGAGTGTGGAAGTGAGACCGCTTCCTATGAGAATTTAGGCTGATTCTTTAGAGCACTCATGAATACTGGGATATTGTACATGGCCGATAACGTGCACAACCGTTTGAACTCGATGACAATTTTTAAGTTAAGGTATGTGTGATATGTTGTTAATTCATTATAACAAGATATTGGTTCAAGACACATAGGTCACAAATATCTTTATGAATTTGACATATCTACACTAAGTCAAGGTTCAAGCCCAAAAGACACCTTGGCCTATTCACCATAACTTAGTTTTTCAAAAAAAAATCTTATTTCAATTACTTAAAAAAAAATTGTTTTATGTGGGGGATTGTTGCTGTTTTTGTTGTGGAAATACAATATAGTTGCTTTAAAACAAAGTTGTAAGTAAGCATTTGTCTTGTGTGTGAGAACTCGTTAGTCCCACATCGGAAAAATAGAAAACTTTTAATGAACTTATATATGTTTTCTCTCCTAGTGTGATGTGTTAAAATGAGAAAGGCTTAGCCCTCGCGCATGTGGGGGCCTAAGAGGAGGCCCAAAGGCTTCTAGTGAACCGGGCCGGAAACCATTCATGTGCTCACGTTGCGGGTCGCGTCCTGCGCAATATATCAAAGACACACACGCGAAGCTGGCCGGGTCGGGTCGCGCATGTGAGTCATTGGATATGTTTTTAATCTTATTTTATTTGTCTCTTGGGTTTCTCTTATTATTTATCTTACCGTTTAAACCTTTTAATTCGTATTAAGAGAATTTATTCTCTTACGTTTATAACTTGGAAGGTTTCCTTTAGCTACTCAATTTTCTATATAAAGGATTTTCGGGTTTGTAAACAAACATATAGAAAAAATATTATCTCATAGCTTTTCTAAAGAGTTGCACAGTATTTCTGGGTTCGTGAAAGACTTTTAATCATTGGGTTTTTCCTTTGCGGTTTTCGGAGTTGTCGAGTTTGGAGGTGACCGCTGTAGAACCTGAGAGCATCATAGTTGTTGAGGACCACCAGGGGCGTTTTTCACCTTAAGGACAGTGCGTACAACACGTGCCTCGATCTATCCTTTTTGGCTAAGTTCAATCTCTTCACTTATCACTATACAAAATTTTTATGCTACAATTATTTGGATTAAATTCTTCTGTTGCTTTACCTCACTTCAATTGCCAATTTATATTTGAATTGAATACAGAATATTTTCAACATATCATTCTACTAATAAAAGTACAAGGAGTATGCAAAACTTTACTTGGACGTAAATCCCCTTTAACTTAATTTATTTAATACATAATTTATAATATAATTAAACTTTAATTAAGTCACTATTTAATATTATGTGAGACCCATTATTAAAAGAGAGTTAGGACTCTATTAGAGAAGAATCCTAAAAGAGAGTTGGTTTAGGACTCTATCATATTTTAGGGAAGAATTCTATTTCTATAGAAAGAGTCTCTCTCGGAAAGGAGAGTTTGTTTAGGACTCTACCATATTTTAGGGAAGACAATCATGAATAATATCTTCCTATAATCTCCACACCCCGATTGATCGACCCTTATGAGAAGAACCATAGAAATTCCAGATTGGCACCCGGGGAGCATCCAAGAAAAGATAAATAATTTTTCTAATATTAAATTTAAATTAATATAAATTTTAATTACTCAATTATATTTATATAAAATATAATATTATATTAAAAAATTATTTAATTTAAAGAGAGTAATGTGACGTCTAATGAAAATATATTAAAAATTATTTATTTTTTGTAAATTATATTTTAATAATGAAAAGATCATACGTGCAAGGCACGTGCACTTGTACTAGTATACTTTACTTCACTTCAATTGCCAGTTTATATTTGAATTGCATACATAATATTTTCAAGATATATATATATATATATATATATATATATATATATATATATATATATATATATATATCATTCTACTAATAAAAGTACAAGGTGTATGCAAAACTTTATATTAACCAAATTACCCTTCACCTTTTATGAAAAATAATATTGCATAGTATTATGTGGGAAGCATAGACCCATTAATACGTATTAAATCTCTATTTTGTTACTTTATAAATAATGATTCTGTATTAGTAGAGAGTTACAAGACTCATTAAAATTTGGAGGACAGAAGAGACTGTAAACGCATAAATTTACCGCCTTTCCTCCCCTCTCAACTCTAAGTATCGGAATAAGGTCCGAGAGTGGAGGAATAACGCTAAATCTATTTTTGAGAGTCGCCACCTACTTAGGGGAAGTAGGATCCCGAGATAATCCAAATGAGGGGTCTACGGTCCAGAATGATCTAGGTAAGAGATCCCTTTAGGTCCTGGGGAAGGGGTTAGGCACCCTAGGACCTCCATCTGATGATGGTAACCTACTCATTAGGTCCAAATCAAACATTTAAAAATCACTTAACATTTCCTAAAATTTATTAATTTTGCTAATTGAAAACCAATCAAAAGGGGGTGTAAAAAAAGTTTATTCTTGGTTGGGGTCGAACCCTGATTGGGCTGCCTACTTATCCGGTTAGTCGGAATCAGACCCTCGTAGTAGTTCGGGGTCCGTGACTGTTTTTATACTCGTTTCGGAGTGTGGTCACTTCCAACTCGTGTTTGAGTTGGGAGAGGGGAAGTGGAATTGAGATTTATGAATCTCATTCCGGGAGATGGTCGCGTAGCTAGGTGCTCATGCTGGAGCTCTAGGGGGCGTTCATTTATTAGGGTAAGTCTTTTTTGCATTTTGGGGGTTTTTAAATGTTTTTGTTGTTTTTGTATTTTTTATTTTTTTGTATTTTTTAATTCTGGCAAGTTTAACTAGTCCAAAAACTAAACTAAAGGCCCAAGGTAGGCAAAAAAGGAAAATAAAGCCTAACTTAATTAACTTAAAGGCAAAGAGCAGGGCAGATCGAGCGGCCTTAAACCAAAAGAGGCTATGGTTTAAATACGGACCCTGCTCTAGGTCCCAAGGGAAGATAGACCAGTACCTTTAATTTATTTTAACCTTTTTATATTTTTTTTTTTGTTGTTTTCGTAAGACTAACTAACGGGGTGGGCCAATTATTTAAGGTTAAAAAAAGGAAAACTATTTAAGTGCCCAATGTAGGCAAAAAAAGAAAAAGCTACGGCCTATTTCTATAAATTGCACACATGTACAAGAGATAATAAATACATACCTGACAAAGTAAATGGGACCCAAAGAGAAAGTTAATGGGCCAAGGCCCATTGACCGCTAATGGTCAATTGGCTTTGGTCCACTATCTTTCTAAGGCCTTGAGAAATAGGCCCAATAATTTTAAAATTATTCTAGGGACTTATGGACCTTAACTCACTAACATATGGCCCGATCCCAGGGCCCAAAAATATTCAAATCCCCAATACTCCCTCCTCACATTAAAAAAAAAACAATAAAAACACAGCACAGGGGGAGGCATGCATTTGCTTCGTCTTGGTTTTGAACAAAATTGGAAGTCTAAACTTCATTTCGAACAAAATCAGGGCGTAGCAAATGAATTGGAGCCTATCTAACAAAATTACTACAATAAATAGAGGGTGGTAAATAAATAAATAAAATAAAATAAAATAAAAGGGGAGAGATATACCTGCGAGGGTTGATGAGGGAAAGATGTCGGTATCGCTGCCGTAGCTCCACAACAGATCACTCTTTCTCACCGTCACTCTACCCACAGAACAATGGGTTTAACCAAACTAAACTAAAATAATGAAAATAAAAAAACAAATCCAAGAACAGCCACTGGTCTAGGCCGACTCTTCTTCCTAAGAGGATATAGAACTGTTCACTGTGGGATCTCGCCGGAGAATATGGCCGATGATGAGACTCAAAAAAATCGAGAACAGGGCAAAAACGCTGTTGGCTGAAGAAGAATTGGCCAGAGCAAATTGAAACACTGGATCAACACCGAACTCGCCCAAGATAGTAGATGACTCGACGATGAAACTCGTCACCGGGGATGGTGATCAAAGCCCGCCGGAAGGGGTGACCGCCAGAGATGGAGACGCTGTGAGGAAGATGAAGACTGCAACCCGCCGGAGAGATCGCGGTTTAGACGCGATGGTGAGCCTGCCGCCGGATTGATGCTGCCTTGGAGCAGAGATGTGCTTGGTGATCTACCGTTTTTGCTAAAGAAGGAGAAAAGAGAGGAGAGAAATCGGGAAGAGATGGGGCTACTAACCGAATGAGGTTAGGGTTTGAAAACCCTCCCCTTGGTTTATATAGTAGTGGGTTTTTGGGCTTGGACGTTGTAGGCTTGGGTTTTGGGCTTTAGAAGACCATTGAACTTGGGGTTTGGTTTGTAGGAGTTGAATGGGGTTTGGTCTTGGTCTTGGACTTGGACTTGGACCTCTCTCCAACTCTCTCGATCTCTCTCCCAACAAATAATCAAAACAAAATGAAAAATAAATTAAAGAAATATATAAACATAATTAATTAAATTAAATTAGAAAAAGGATTTTAGAGGTGTAAAAATGGGGTGTTCACAGAGACTTTACAAAGACTCATTTCCCGGGGGGGAGGAGGGGGGGACTCTATGTATTTGTGAGTAAAATTTGGAGCTTCTTCGTCCCTTTCTTGATATAGCTTAGGTATTTTTGGAGGACACAATGGTGTGCTTTGAACAACATACTTTTTTTTTAAATTCTGAGATAACATTTACAAATCAAAGAGAGAAACAGCTCCTACGGGGTCTAGGACCTCTCTCAGAAATAAGGTGTCTACATTCCCAAGCAGATAACTTGCGGACATTAAAGAGCCCCTGAGAACTCAAAACTAAAGCCTGCCTAGCAAGATTATGCGCGCGAAGCCATTTCGATGCCGGGGAAGATGGAGGACGATGCTCCTGTAGAACCGAGATAAATTCTGTTGTATATCTTTAATGATGGGTCCTATTTCATCCATAGGAGAACAGCTAGGAGACATCACCTGATTCACTAATATACTCGTGTAGGAGAGAAAGCGAACCGAGGGCCAGCGATGCTCTAATGCAAACTCTGTTGCAGCCTGAAGAGCTAACGCTTCAGCAACGAGAGGGGATCCCCCCCAAAAGGCCCTGAAGGTGACCCCCCAAAATAGTGTCACGGTAATTTCGGGCCACTGCACCCACTCTAGCATATGCCCCATCAAACTTAGAGGCTCCATCTGCTGCTACATCAGTCGAATACTGAACCTGACTCAATAATTCGGTGCTTTTGATGCCAACTTCAAAACTAGGACAAGGAGGGCCCCTGTTGGGACAATCCATTGAAGCCATCCCATCCTCCACTAATCGAATAACTTTAGCCACTATGAGAGGGACAAAGGGATTAAGACCATTGTATTTGAGTTCATTCCGAGCTTTCCAAATGTGCCACACCAAGCTAGCAATCATAGAAAGATTACGAATCATGGTCGACTTATCGAAAGGGGCCGTCACCCAAAAATTCCACCAATCATTAAAGGTATGGAACACTTTAAAGTTAGATCTACAAGCAAGAGGTGACCCCCACCAAACAGCTCGTGTAACATTGCATTCCACCATGAGATGAACCACTGATTCAGCCTGTTGAGTGCAAAACATACACCAAGGGTCCACCGGGATATGCTTTTTAGCAATATTTCCGTGAACTGCCACCGCATCATGTAAGCACCTCCATATGAACCAAGCTACTTTAAGTAAGATGGGAAGTTGCCAAATCAACTTCCAGCATTTAGTGTGGTTAGGAACTCGGGTCTCTCACTCTCCCCAAAGGATTAAGGGAAATAAAATTGTGATAAGTCAATTGTACCGTGAATTTCCTTGTGCTAGTATAATGGCAAAAAAGTTAATCCTCATGGAAGTGATGCGGAATCGGTATCTTGCGAATTGCTAATACTTCGTCTGGCTTGAGCACCTGGGATAAGCGAGCAATGTCCCAAGACTTTGAATCAAGCCCTATGGAGTCACTTACCCAAGACCAAGGGCAAGCTAACGGTTTGGCAGAGTATAACTTTAACCCATATAAAGATGGGATCCATTTATCCTCCCATGCATTGATACCCTGACATGTTCCAACACCCCATTGCAAACCTGAAATGAGCACTTTATGACCAGCTAGGATATTTAGCCAAGCCCAAGATGGCCGATGCCCTGCTTTGGCATTGAAAAAATCTGTCTAGGGAAATAGATGCTTTTTGCCAATTTGGCACATTCAGAGTTTGGATTTGTCACAAGGTTCCAACCTTGTTTAGCCAATAACGCTAAATTGAAAGAGGCTAGATGTCGAATTCCAGCACCCCCATTTTCCTTACCCTAATACATAGTTTGCCAGCTTACCCAGTGCGCCATTTTCTTCTGATCATCCTAATCCCACCAAAAGTGTGTGGCCTTGGCCTCAATCTCATTACACAGGGCAATCGGCAACTTAAAACATCCCATAGCATACGATGGATGGATTGAACAACTGCCTTAATAACGACACTCCGCCCTGCTTTGTTAAGAAACCTTGCACGCCAACTACTAAGCTTGGCCAACACTCTATCTCGAATATTGGCAAACATATTTGCCTTAGAGCGTCCGAACATTGAAGGCAAGCCAAGATACATCCCCGGAGTTGACATGATGCTTATATGAAGGGACCGAGAAATGAGTTTTTGAAATTTCCAAGGAGTATTCCTACTGAAAATCAAACCTGATTTGGAATAGTTTATCATTTGCCCCAATAGCTTCGAATACCTGGTGAGTACCTCATTCAATATACGAACCTCCTCCAGGTTAGCTTTACTAAAGATTATTCAATCGTCAGCAAACAACACATGCGATACAGAAGGGCATCTCCTCTTTATTCGAATTCCAAAAAGGAGGTCCTTATGCATCACGTCTAAGAGAATGTAAGATAAACAATTAGTCGCTAAAATGAAAAGAAAAGGAGACAGTGGAACACCTTGTTTTTGAAAAGGCAAATTTTAATGGTAGATTAATGTGTTCTTATTTTTGGAGTGGACTCTGGAAGTATCTCTATTAAAGGATCACTGAAGGAAATGAATTATCAAATACACAATAAAGCACAAAAGGTCAGATAATCTGGTTCTTCAAATAGGCATCCTCGGGAAATGGCCCCTCCAAGTGAAGCCCCATCATTTCAATGGTCCAGATGAATGATCATATACTTTAATGGAAAATAGTGTCACCTCCTCGGGCTGAGGAGGTGACTTACCGTCCCATCCCCCTTTTTGGGGCCACGTGTCCCCTCTTTACTCCCTGGTTAAGATTCAGTTACCCCTAGGGTTCACACATCTACCCTTGATTATTATTTTTAAATTAACCATATCCTATGGTTAATTTTTTAACCATAGTTCAAAGGATTTGTGAGAGCGAAGAGGAATAGTCCCCTCCTCGGTGACAATTGCTCTACTTTGATTGCTTGGCAGAGATGAGGAGAACTGCCATAACCAAAAAAGTATTTCCTATGAAAGGACTCTATATAGCATTTTAATTTTAAAAGGATTCTATCACCTACACATACGTATCTATAAATAAATCCATTACTTATTTTAGTTCCCATTTTAAATAAAGTGTTAATATATTTAATAAAAAATTTACAACTTTCTCATTCTCTCTAACTCTAATATCTATCTCATTATATACAAACACAACAAAATCTCTCTCCCTTCTCCCAACCCAACCTCTCCTCTCTTGCGTCCACTTGGGTTTATTAGATAGTAATTAACAATATTCCTCTTCCCTAATATTTTTATATATTCATGAATAAAAACCTAAATGAGTTTTGTGAATTCTTAATTATGTGTAGTTTTTTTTTTTTTTTTTTTAACAGAGTAGCCAAAGTGTTCTATGAGAAAAAGTGGTATGTTTTGGCTTTCATTGACTCGTATCATCCTAATATGCCTGAGCACCAATATCTTCTTCATTGTATAGTCGAAATAGATAATCACGTTTCTTTATTTTGCAAGTTCACATTCTTGGGGCAAGTAAGTGGGGATGTACACAAACCGGGTTAGCTTGATTGCTCGGTTCAGCTCGGGTCGGCCCAAAAATGTTCAAGCCGAGCTCGAGCCAAGACACGGTGATTCGGCCGGAGCAGCTAATAGATTGAGACTCACATGATTAGATGAGTTGGCTGGGGGACGAAAATAGGACTTAAAAAAAGTAAAATATAGTTATTTATACATAATATAAAAAAGTATTAGTTATTTAGTTTTTAAAATATTCAAGTGAGTGTGAGCCAAGGCCAAAGCCAAGACGGCAAGGTGCTTGATTAAATTCGGCAAAGATAGAGAAGCCAAGCGTT
>JABCRI010000182.1:0-18492 GCA_015143295.1 Tetracentron sinense | reverse complement strand
CGAGTATGGGTCCTTGGTCACTTCGACTGGAAAACTTCGAAACGCCATTATTGACGTAATATAATGGGGTTGATTCATGACTCATAGAATGGAAAGGGGCTTGTTTAGGACCCCAGTAACCATTGAATACCTACTTTTGAGATAGCAGAACACGTCATGCGACATAAGAGTAGACTTTTTATCACCAATAGCGTGCCCGTCGATTAAAAATTCACAGTGTCAAAGTGCACCTGCGTCACCCACTTTAATGTGAAATAGGTAGCAACACCATGAAATTACACAACCCCCCTGCATCTGTGAAAACAATTAACGTTAGTGCGCCTGGCCTAGCAATCCTCTTCACTGAAATAAAAACTACACCGAGACCCAATTTGAAATGAGAAGTCTATATAGTGGTTTTGGAAGGTACTTTTTTGGAGATCAGGCATTTGTATGAGTAGGGGTCACGAGAGAGCCCCAAGCTAGGACAAGTCTCTACCATAAAAATTGAAATCCTTGACCGCTCCCCCTGTATGTGCTTGGCCTGCCACAAGCAATATCATAACATAAACAACATTGTTATCAATTACTCACCTTCCAATACCATTTAACAATTTTGAGTGCTAGTGACCATATAATTTTAACTATAGCCTGATCCAAGTGGGATTTTTATTATATTATTTTCTTTAGATTACTCGAAGACAGAGAAAAATCGAAGAGGCTGTTAAGACACTTTATCCTAGCATATTTTGGATGGGACATACTAACATACAATGAAAGGCTATAACAGTCAGATATTCATTAATCAAATGTATCAATTTCGACCCAGGAGGATCTTTGGTGAGCCTCATCAAATAAGCAGTCCCAAAAACTGCTCCCTTCATGTCCCTCAAATCATATAGTAATAATTTCTGACCACCAATACTTCATCTAAAAGATGGAATCCATGCCTTCAGAAACCCTAATATCTTCCATTATAGATATCAATGAACTAAAGAACCCTAAGAACATGATTCCAGTATAAATGCAGTATTATCGAAATCAAATTGCCCTTAAGTCTTCCAAACCTGAAGTCTTGAAGTCAGTCAGAGAAAAGGGTCTTGTCCGAATTGTTAAACAAACATCATTAAGTTGAAGAATCTCATAAAAGTTTCCGTATGATCGACACTCTAGACAAAGTAAATCACAGCGGGTTTGCTATATAAAATCAATCAAGTTCATCAATTCAAGGTGAATGGTATATTAAAAAAAAAAAAAACAGGAAAGAAGAATCACAGAAAGATAAAACCCACCAAGGATACTAACCTGCTACAAGAAAACATTCTTCAGATAGCTCCCTATGATTCAGTGAAGAAAACTCAAAATTAAGAAATTAAGGACAGGAATATAAGGAATGGGGAGAGTTTAGATATAATGGGATTGATTGAAGAGATTTGGATTTGGTTGTGTCTAAAAAGAGGTGCTTATTTCTCTGTACCTATAACAGAGAAATTTAACAGCTTGCTCACCTGCTCAAAGCAACAAATACGAATAGACCCTTATCGAACAAGGGACTCTATAGATCTTTGCAGTTATTTGAGATCCTTTCAGACGGGATTGTTGTTTCAAACCCCTGCTTCTGCAAATTCTTTAGAAACAAGAAAAAAATTATGTAATTTTATGACATTTCTCGCTTGCAAAGAAATTCTACTGAACTTCACAGATAACAAGAGACCGTAAGAAAACGAAGAACACTCCTAACTTCAATAGCACGCAAAAACAGATCAGAGGGTGCCGTTAAGTCACAGGTGTACTGAATTATGCAAATTTGCAAGATCTCCATATTTTACCATTTTGGTTTTACTTGAAATATGCCCCATTATTGCACTGGATACCAACAACTGACTACGGATTGGAGCGAGAAATGCCAAAAAGGAAATATAAGAAGAAAACAAAAGAAGGAAATCAGAAATGTTTCAGCAAATCACTACCGTATGTAACCCTAATAATCTATTAAAAATCCGTCTCATCCATTGATAAATCAAAGATCAAATTACCGAACGATCCAGAGATAACAAGACACCCTAATTAACAAAATTTATCCTTTATCTTCAGAAATTAGAAATTCAAGCAAACTAATCCGTCCGAAAACACCAGAATAAAGAATATAATTTTTTAAAAAATAATTGAAATGCGAACTGGATAAACTAACCTCTAGCGATTAAACGCCGATAAATCAGAAGATCACGACCATCAGCGCAAATGCAATGATCACCGTTTCGAACCCTATCTTCTCAAACTCCACGAAAGGATATCAAAACCTAAATCTGTAGCAAAAGGATATCAAAGCCACCAACATTACCTTTGAGATCTTCTTCTTCTTCTTCTCGTTTCACAGGGAGAGATTAACGAGTGGGAGCACGGAGGAGCAGGGAGCACGGAGGAGGAGAGGAAAATGGAGGGAAAGAGGGGTACGGAGCAGGAGGAGGAGAGGAAAATGGAGGGAAAGTGAAAAGCTCGGGCCGTAATACGGGACCTTTAGCGGGATTTTTTTTATAAACGCCACTAAATGCCCTTAAATCACTCAAACAGCGCGAGTTTCTAGTGGGCCCCGCCATGATTTCCGCGGCGTGTTTTCAAAAAATGCCGTTAATGATAGTACCAATAGCGGCATTTATAAAAAAAATGCCGCGGTACATAGTTCCCGCATTCTCATCTGCGGCGTTTCAAGTAAAATGCCGCTGTTTATGTCATTTAGAGGCATTTTTTGCCAAGCGCCGTTAAAAAGGTGACGCTGAAGGGCACCAATTTTGTAGTGCTTGTGTAGACTTAACAACTTACCATGCCGTGAACAATGTGCATGAGTGTCATGATTTACTTTCATCTATGTTATCCCTTAGATTCTGATATCTCACCATCGAAACTCCACCAAAGCGTTCCATTCCACGATGGTTAGAGATTTCGGGGTTATCAATATCATTCTATATGTACTTACCTATCTGAAATTAAATCATCATATATGCATAATTAATCATAATTTAGCATGTGAACATCATACTGTAATACTTATCATTCATATAGGTTATTACATTCAAACTATATTAACATGATTATCAACCTCATAGTATAACAATATGACAATCAGAATTTAGTAATCACAATTCCATAACCATAATTCCATAATCATAACCCCATAACCCTTAATTCAATAATCATAAATCAATAACCACAATTTCATCATTATCATTTTGTCACATATACATCTGAAACCCTAAATCATCATTCTATTATCATATACCAATTCCCAACATCATTAGCAATTTAAAACCATAAAAAGTAGTCATATTATGTCACTTTTCTCATAATCCATTCCCAATATTGAATCTCATACTCTTTTCCGTCAATCTAAACCATAACATGCAATTCATACCCATTATATCTTAACATAATCTTATTCAATTATATTCGGTCCTTATAATTATCATAATACTATTAACGGGACAGTATATAGTACATTTCACAATCATTTCCCTATGATTAATTGTTGGACATATGTGCCCTCGAAAGCCAATAAAAGACTTTTCAATGTTGATTAGAGAAACATCGTATTCGCACAACCAACTATAAAGGATATTTATAATAATTACTGTCTCATTTGATGATGACATAAAGTTTCATAGGTAACATTGTAGGAAAATCATGCAAAAGTTGCAAAGGCGATATGATTTTCCAGTTCCTTGTAAACCTAATATTGTTCGAAGCCTCTAAAGTACAGGTTGGGTGCCGTACTTCATCATGGCTTGCACATGTGTAGTTCTATAAGATAGTGTGATGAATCTCATTCACAGAGTGTTGACTCTTGACTAACATGTGAGTATATGTAGTAAGTATATAATACTGAACAGGGTCACTAATGGATACCCTATAGAATAAACTGTCAGATTGTATTAGGGTTATCCATTTGAAAAATTATCCTTAGACCTGAGAGGTTAACATCTTCTCAAACATATGGCTTTGATGTGTCAATCAGTAATGTCCAATATAGAGGACTAACTCCAGGTATGTTGGGTTATGTACACAGTGTTTGGAGAAGTGTGTAAATACTCAATAAGGAATCCACTACTTCTTAATTAGAGATAATGATATCAAGATGATACTTGTTGAACTGAACTCAAAATCCAGTAGTGGTGCTTTTCGATAAAATGGTCTTTACCGAAGTTGATATTTTTAATATAGAAAGTATATGTATGTGTCAGTTCTTTTCTAATGTTTCTTCAAAAGTGTTTTGGTAGTTCAGTTCAATGAAAAAGTATTCACGAGAAATAGTTTTAATCATAAGCTAGGGACAAGATAGTGGACTTGTTTCAATCCCGGAAGCTTAAATGTGATATCCGATGATGGAAGGATTTATTTGTAAATATATTGTGAGATAGTACTTATAAGCAATTTTCTAATTTCTGGAGGTTGATCACAATGTGTTAATGGATATTATTGTGATTAGTGGAAGTCCAGGGACTTAGATAGCATTCTATGATCCTAAAGGAATTATAGGAAAGTGTTTCCTAAAAACAATGCTACACTTTAAAGGTGATGAAGCACTTGGTCCCACAACCGGAAATAGGAGATCCTTTTAGATCCCACACAATAGGACCTTCTCAAGGCTTTTAATTTAATTTAGAATTAAATTAATTAATTTCTCCATGTAATTCACTATATGGTATAGTGAAACTCTTATAGGTGAAATTACATAAGATGTGATTAACCAAATGGGTATGAACTATATGGGATTTTGATAAAGATCAAAAGGTGACATCATTAAAATTTAGAACTCTATAGGGGGTGTGAGAATGTGGGGCTCACCTAGGGTGGGACGCTCACTTCAAGTAAACCTTATCCAAATTAATTAGTTTGGTATACTTATCTCCTGTCAGATATGGATAAGATTACTTGATTGCTAATTAATAATTTCCTATTAAATAGGGAATGGATAATATTGGATTCTATTTTGATTAAATCCTAATTGGATTAGAATAATCATTAAAGAATTAAAGAGAGTTCTAATTGGATTAGAATTAAAAAGAGGTTATTGACTTGGGCTACAAGATAGCTAAAGGGGATCCTATAAAAGGACCCTCCCATAGTGGAACGTCCAAAAAAGGGTCTCCCTCTCTATCTCCCACATTTTTTTCTCCCCTCCCCTTTATGTTGTACGGCCACCTCTCCCATCATCCTTCTTTGGTTGGTTTTTGATCTTGAAGAAGATCAAGAACAAATCCTTGATGATTAAGAATTGTTCTGTCACGCCCCAAAATACCCCCTAGGAGTTAAGGGATACTTTAGAGGTAACTACGTGTACCTGCCAAACCATCCTGTAATGCAAGAGGCTAAACATAATATAATTCAATGAAAATCAGAGCGCGGAAACTAAACATAAGTGCGGAAGCATAAGCCAACTTTTCTTTTCTTCTATAACTCCAAATAGTATTCCAAGTTAACATATACCAAAATACAATCAAAGTAAAGGTGGACATGCCCACCTATCAAAATACAAAAAGGAACTCTCTAACCCTCTCCTCTCAACAGTAGTCGAGGTATGGCCACACATCCAAGTCCCCATCCTCCTGAGACTGCCATGGGATAGGTGGCTCCCTCTCCTCTACATACTCCTCCTCGACCCAAGGCTCGGGGTCGAGGACATCCACAGTACCTGCCGACATAAAAGTACGGCTGAGCATGGAATACTCAGCGAGTACAAACTACTAGCTAACCATAACAATAGCGAAAGCATAACAACAGTGAGCAATACAAGACATTAATTTAAAGCAATAGTGAAAGCATAAGATACATAGCCATATCTTGACATGCGTGTATGAATGCAAAAACCTCGGTAAAACTCATGTCTCGGAAACCCTTTTCGTGTCTCGGTCAAATCATGTATATGTGTCGTGTCTTGTCTTGTATTTCATGTCTTGATTTGTTCTTGACTTGTATACTTGTGAGCCAGAGGCTAGCACCCTTCCTTGGGCTACCAACCTCCTTGTCATGTTCTCTCTTGCATTTCACTTGTGAGCCAGAGGCTAGCACCCTTCCTGGGGCTACCAACCTCCTTGTCATGTTCTTATTCCGTTTCTCTTGTGAGCCAGAGGCTAGCACCCTTCCTGGGGCTACCAACCTCCTTGTCATGTTCTTGTTCCATTTCTCTTGTGAGCCAGAGGCTAGCACCCTTCCTGGGGCTACCAACCTCCTTGTCATGTTCTTGATTCATTTCACTTGTGAGCCAGAGGCTAGCACCCTTCCTGGGGCTACCAACCTCCTTGTCATGTTCTTGATTCATTTCTCTTGTGAGCCAGAGGCTAGCACCCTTCCTTGGGCTACCAACCTCCTTGTCATGTTCTTGATTCATCATATACAAATACAATCTTGGAAAACCCGGTTTCATGCATGCATGCGTGCTTGTGTGCTTGTCAATGGTGGTAATCATGATGACATACTTAAAAGGGGCGGATCACATGACTATGGCATTTCAATCCTTAACATAGTGGTATGAAAATTTAGGCAACATATAGCACATTTGAGCAATTTATCATTTCTAAGAACATTTACACAATTTCTATTTCCATTTTCTTCATTAAGTCCATTTATCCCTTGTTTAGTCATTTTATCAAACACATAGCATGCAAGGTTCCTTAATGGTTCATCTTCTTCTTTTTAGTGCCTACTTTCCATCCAAAAATCAAGGTATGTTCATTATTGGTAAAGTACCCATCCACCATTTCCATCACACACATCACCCAACATACACCTCGGCATCCAATCGCCACATCAACACCCACACACATCCATACCTTTTTCTTATCTTATTTAGGTTCATTGGAGATGATACATTTCATATGGGAGGCAAACATAATAGCATAAATCACATTTCATAAGGAAAACCTAGATTTATTGCTAGGGTAAGTTAGTAGGGTGTACTAACCTTAGATCAAGGTTTGATCTTGAAGAAACCTTGATTGAAGCTCCAACTTGAAGGAAGAACACCTTTGCTTGAAGGAGACTTGAGTTGGGGAAGAAACCCCTTTCAAAAACGTGCTTGGGTTGCTGCCCTAGCTTGGAGAATGGAACCCCACACGAGCTTGAGTTGAAATCTTGAAGAAAATGTGCTTGGGGACGATCTAGGGTCTTCACCCCTTTGATTTCTTCTCCAATGGAAAACCCTATTTGCAAATCCCCTTCTCCTCTCTCTCTATCTCTCAAAATCCCTTAAGTGTTGTGAATGAAGCCCTAAAGGCTCGGGCAAGCCTTAAGGAGAAAGGGTTTAACCCCCAAAAGACGAAAACGCCCTTACTGAAATTTCTGCAAAAACGCGAACACCGAGCGATCGGTGGTTATGACCGATCGATCGGTTGCCTACCGAGCGATCGGTGTTTATGACCGATCGACCGGTCAAAAACTCACTCTCTGGAAAATTTCCCCATACAAAATTTCTGACCGTGCGATAGCTACCGATCGATCGGTTATGGACCGATCGATCGCTGACTGGACCGAGCGATCGGTCTTCTGTATGTCTGGACTGTTTTGACCATATCTTTTGACTCGCTCGTCGGATTTCGACGATTCAACTTGCGTTGGGTTCGTCTTTCGAAAACGAACATTTCTGACGTTTCGGAATTTCCGATTTCTCCCTTATTTATTAATTAGACTACAAAAACGGCCAATTAGCTACGAAGGTGCTATTCATTAAGGATGAAAAAGTCCGGGGTGCTACATTCTCCCCCCCTTACAAAAATTTCGTCCCCGAAATTTGGACGATACATACATGTACAAAATCAAAACAAAATTACAAGCCATATGCACAAGTCTATTCAAACAACTCGGGATACTTTGCTTTGACTTCGGCTTCACGCTCCCACGTGGCTTCTTCTCGTGCATGATGTTGCCATTGCACGAGGACTAGCGAAATAGTCTTGTTGCGAAGCACTTGATCTCTCCTATCCAAAATATAAACCGGCTTCTCAACTAAAGTGAGGTCCCCTCGGATCTCAACCGGATCAAGCTCGATGACGTGAGAAGGATCCGGGATGTACTTCCGAAGCTGGGAGATATGAAACACGTTGTGGACCGCCGCCATGTGAGCGGGCAAAGCAACACGGTAAGCCACCTCGCCAACTCGAGTAATGATCTCGAACGGACCCACATATCTCGGGCTAAGCTTGCCTCTCTTCCCGAATCGCATAACACCTTTGGTCGGTGAAATCCTTACAAACACAAAATCACCGACTCGGAATTCAAGATCCCTCCTTCGGTTGTCGGCATAGCTTTTCTGTCTATCTTGTGCGGTCTTTAACCTTTCCCGGATTAGCTTGACCCTATCCGCGGTTTGTTCAATTAACTCGGGGCCCAAAATCTTTCTTTCTCCCACTTCATCCCAATACAACGGGGATCTACAACTCCTTCCGTACAAAGCCTCGAAAGGCGCCATTTGTATGCTTTCTTGATAACTATTGTTGTAAGCGAATTCCACCAAAGGTAGGTGATCTTCCCAACTTCCCTTGAAGTCTAGCATACATGCTCGGAGCATATCTTCAATAACCTAATTCACCCTCTCGGTTTGCCCGTCGGTCTGTGGGTGGAAAGCTGTGCTAAAGTCTAACCGGGAGCCCATTGCACCTTGAAAACTTTTCCAAAACCTGGATGTGAATCTTGGGTCTCTATCCGACACAATACTCACTGGCACCCCATGCAATCGGACTATTTCTTTGATGTATAGTTCTGCTAACTGGTTGGAGTTGAATGTAGTCCGGTATGGTAAGAAATGAGCGGACTTCGTGAGTCTATCAATAACTACCCATATAGCATCGGTCTTCTTGACCGTCTTTGGCAATCCCACGATGAAGTCTATAGAGATATGTTCCCATTTCCACTCGGGAATAGGGAGAGACTGCAAAAGACCCGCTGGTCTCAAATGCTCTGCTTTCACCTGTTGGCATACCAAACACCGTGCCACATACTCCGCAACCTCCCTCTTCATGTTTCGCCACCAAAAGTGACTCTTGAGGTTCCGGTACATCTTTGTCCCCCCGGGATGCACTGTATACTTAGACCGGTGAGCTTCGTCCATAATCTCTCTCCGAAGGTCTGCATTGGCTGGGACACAAAGCCTTCCCTTGAATGTAATAGCACCTCGGCTAGTGAGAGAGAAGTCCGTACTACCCTTGGCCACTTCCTTATCCCGGAAAGCCAACAAGTCAGTGTCTGTGGCTTGATACTCCTGGATCAAGTCTATAAGGTACGGCCGAACTGTAACATTTGCCAAAACCGGACTGCGGACAGAATCGTTCACACTGATGTCTAGATTTGCCAAATCGTCTAACAGTCTCCATTCCCGCACCAACATGTGAGCCAACAACCCCGATGGTTTCCTACTCAGAGCGTCTGCCACCACATTTGCTTTTCCCGGGTGATATTGGATAGTGCACTCGTAGTCCTTTAAGAACTCAATCCAACGCCGTTGTCGTAAGTTTAACTCTTTTTGAGAAAGAGATACTTGAGGCTCTTGTGGTCCGTGTACACATAGAACTCCACCCCGTACAGATAATGTCGCCAAATTTTAAGTGCAAACACGACCGCCGCAAACTCCAAGTCGTGAGTGGGGTAGTTCTTTTCATGCTCTTTCAACTGCCTTGACGCATAGGCAATGACCTTCTTGTATTGCATTAGGACACACCCGAGTCCAACATGCGAGGCATCGCTGTACACCTCATACCCAAAAGGTCCAGATGGCACAGTAAGGACAGGGGCTGTGGTGAGGCGTTTCTTCAACTCTTGGAAACTTACTTCACATCGGTTACTCCAACTGAACTTTGCATTTTTCCTTGTCAAGTAGGTGAGAGGTGCAGCCAAACTGGAGAATCCCTCCACAAATCTCCGGTAGTAGCCTGCCAATCCGAGGAAACTACGTATCTCCGTGACGCTCTTGGGCCTCTCCCAACTCATGACTGCCTCAACCTTGGCTGGATCTACAGAAATGCCCTCGGCCGACACCACATGTCCAAGAAATGCGACCTTCTCTAACCAGAACTCGCACTTACTCAATTTGGCATATAGCCTATGCTCTCTCAACATCTCCAGAGCGAGGCGGAGGTCTCGTGCGTGATCTTCCCGTGTCTGGGAATACACCAAAATGTCATCAATGAATACAATCACGCATCGATCCAAGTAAGATCGGAACACCCGGTTCATCAAATCCATGAATGCCGCCGGTGCATTCGTCAGCCCAAAAGGCATGACAAGGAACTCGTAATGCCCATACCGAGTCCTAAAAGCCGTCTTCGGAACATCTTCCGCCTTGATCCTTAATTGATGATACCCCGATCTAAGGTCAATTTTGGAGAAGAATCTCGCTCCCTTCAGTTGGTCGAACAAGTCATCGATCCTTGGCAAGGGATAACGATTCTTGATAGTTACCTTGTTCAACTGACGGTAGTCTATACACATTCTCATCGACCCGTCCTTCTTCTTCACAAAGAGAACCGGAGCTCCCCACGGCGAGACACTTGGTTGGATGAAACCAAGTTGTTGTAACTCCTCAATCTGCTTCTTTAATTCTTCAAGCTCTATAGGGGCCATTCTATATGGTGCCCTTGAAATCGGAGCGGTACCCGGAGCAAGCTCTATAGCGAATTCGATCTCTCTACCAGGAGGTAATCCGGGAAGTTCTTCCGGGAACACATCTAAGAACTCACTCACAACTGGAATAGCCGATGAGTTTTGAGCTTCTGGTGGTGCTATACTCAAGGCTGCGAGGCGAGCAATGTCCCCTCTCTCTTAATCCTCGGAAGTGAAAAGGCTTACCCCCTTCCGGCTTGAAATTCACCATCTTTCAAAACACGCAACATGCCCGTGATGGCTTGCAACCAATCCATACCAAGAATGACGTCAAAGTCTAAATCTTGGAAACCCCGGCGATAAGGTCGGCTAACAATTCATTCTCCCCCCACTTGAACCACACTATCCCTGAATATCTTGTCCGTATCAACCGACTTGCCGAGTGGAGTTGCAATGGTCAACTCCCGCTCCAGCGGAGTAGCCTCAGTCGAAAAGCCCTTTGCAAAACTTGGGGAGACAAAAGAGTGAGTAGACCCTGTGTCTATCAACACTCGAGCGAGACATTCGTTCACTAACAAAGCGCCTGTGCGATTTAAGTAGTTACTATTAGTAGATTTCAAACAACAACAAGCGTCATATATAGGTATCCTTAGTATAATTAATCACATGATAATCATAGAAATTTTTTTTTTTCACAACTTAGACTCAAAATTCTCGCGTACCTTGCACGACATCGTCGGATGCACGTGCGTCTCTCTCCGATAGAGCAAAAACTCGACCCTGAGTGGCTGGGCGAGGAGGCCGGGCAGACTGTGAGGCCCTCGAAGCCTGAGAAGAGCTAGGCTGAGATGTCTGCCTAATCGGGGGCCTGCTCCCCGAAGACTGAGCTGGCATTAGACGTCGGGGACAATCCCGAATCATGTGGCCCTGGTCGCCACAATGAAAACAGCCTCCTGTAGCCTTCCGACATTCCCCTGCTGGATGCCTCCTTCCACAAAGGGTGCAGACATCATGTGAATAAGTGGGAGGAGTATAACCCGTAGCCTGAGTCACTGCGGGGCGAGGAGCATACGAGGTAGCCGGGCGAAAAGCCGGTGGAGTAAAAGGGCGGAGAGCCTGTGGTGCCGAGTACATCCTCTGTGACTGAGCCGGCCCTGCGAACTGATAAGACATAGTCCTAGCTCTCTTCTCCCCTGAACTACTAGACTGTCCCTTCTCTATTCCTCTTCTCTTAAAGAACTCTTCGGAATTAGACTCGGCCAACAATGCTTTGTCCAAACTTCTGAATATGTCTCATGTCGGAACATTGAGACACGATCCTTGAGGTAGGCCTTCAACCCCTCTCGAATTTCCGGGCCTTCATAGCCTCGGTAGCTATCATGGTGGGAGCAAATCGAGATAGCTCTGAGAACTTGGCTTCGTAAGTCGCTACAGACATATTACCTTGCTCCAAGTAATAAATTCAATTTCTTTCTTTTCTTTCATCCCAACCGGAAAGTATTTCTTGTAGAAAACGTCCAAGAATTCTCCCCATGTCCATGTCTTGGCCTTGCCGGGTCAACTCTCGGGTCCGAAGTGCAGACTTCCACCAATGGTCGGCCTCGCCTTCAAGCATAAAGGCAGCCCATGTGACCCTCTCTACTTCCGTAGGTGCCAAAACCGAGAATATCTTCTCAAGTTGCCGAATCCAACCCTCGGCAATAAGTGGATCAATGCTTCCACAAAAAGTTGGAGGCCTCATCCTCCGGAAAGCTTCTATCCCGGCTTGGGCTCGATTAGGAGGAGCCGGGTATAAGCGCCGCATTAGGCGGGGTGGCCGGTTGCCTTGCCGCCAACATAGCCAAAGTCTCGGCTATGGATGCAAATGCTTGGGCAAAGTCGGGTTGATCATCACCCGATGGAGCATCACCTCCATATACCCCTCGTGTTGTACCCGCGACCCCGAGTATTGCGTCTCATGATTTCTCCTGAGAACGACAATACAACATGAGTCTAACTTGGATACGCATTTAGTACAATTTCGCAATTCACTTAATACATATTCATCAGCACATTTAATAAGTACAACACAAATAATGTACACATGGTATATAACACAATAGCATAACATACAATCCGTGTTCCTAGCGTAGGACTCTATGTTCGGTTGAAGTTCAACCCCATTTTGACTAAGACGAACTTGTTAGTCTATACTTGGAATACAATCTCTAAGGTGATTCTAATACCTTGTTCAATCATCTAAGTGACCCTATGGACTCTAATGCCTAGAGCTCTGATACAACTTCTGTAACGCCCCAAAATACCCCCTAGGAGTTAAGGGATACTTTAGAGGTAACTACGTGTACCTGCCAAACCATCCTGTAATGCAAGAGGCTAAACATAATATAATTCAATGAAATCAGAGCGCGGAAACTAAACATAAGTGCGGAAGCATAAGCCAACTTTTCTTTTCTTCTATAACTCCAAATAGTATTCAAGTTAACATATACCAAATACAATCAAAGTAAAGGTGGACATGCCCACCTATCAAAATACAAAAAGGAACTCTCTAACCCTCTCCTCTCAACAGTAGTCGAGGTATGGCCACACATCCAAGTCCCCATCCTCCTGAGACTGCCATGGGATAGGTGGCTCCCTCTCCTCTACATACTCCTCCTCGACCCAAGGCTCGGGGTCGAGGACATCCACAGTACCTGCCGACATAAAAGTACGGCTGAGCATGGAATACTCAGCGAGTACAAACTACTAGCTAACCATAACAATAGCGAAAGCATAACAACAGTGAGCAATACAAGACATTAATTTAAAGCAATAGTGAAAGCATAAGATACATAGCCATATCTTGACATGCGTGTATGAATGCAAAAACCTCGGTAAAACTCATGTCTCGGAAACCCTTTTCGTGTCTCGGTCAAATCATGTTAGTGTCGTGTCTTGTCTTGTATTTCAGGTCTTGATTTGTTCTTGACTTGTTACTTGTGAGCCAGAGGCTAGCACCCTTCCTTGGGCTACCACCTCCTTGTCATGTTCTCTCTTGCATTTCACTTGTGAGCCAGAGGCTAGCACCCTTCCTGGGGCTACCAACCTCCTTGTCATGTTCTTATTCCGTTTCTCTGTGAGCCAGAGGCTAGCACCCTTCCTGGGGCTACCAACCTCCTTGTCATGTTCTTGTTCCATTTCTTGTGAGCCAAGAGGCTAGCACCCTTCCTGGGGCTCCAACCTCCTTGTCATGTTCTTGATTCATTTCACTTGTGAGCCAGAGGCTAGCACCCTTCCTGGGGCTACCAACCTCCTTGTCATGTTCTTGATTCATTTCTCGTGTAGCCAGAGGCTAGCACCCTTCCTTGGGCTACCAACCTCCTTGTCATGTTCTTGATTCATCATATACAAATACAATCTTGGAAAACCCGGTTTCATGCATGCATGCGTGCTTGTTTGCTTGTCAATGGTGGTAATCATGATGACATACTTAAAAGGGGCGGATCACATGGACTATGGCATTTTCAATCCTTAACATAGTGGTATGAAAATTTAGGCAACATATAGCACATTTGAGCATTTATCATTTCTAAGAACATTTACACAATTTCTATTTCATTTTCTTCATTAAGTCCATTTATCCCTTGTTTTAGTCATTTTATCAAACACATAGCATGCAAGGTTCCTTAATGGTTCATCTTCTTCTTTTTTAGTGCCTACTTTCCATCCAAAAATCCAGGTATGTTCATTATTGGTAAAGTACCCATCCACCATTTCCATCACACACATCACCCAACATACACCTCGGCATCCAATCGGCCACATCAACACCCACACACATCATACCTTTTTCTTATCTTATTTAGGTTCATTGGAGATGATACATTTCATATGGAGGCAAACATAATGCATAAATCACATTTCATAAGGAAAACCTTAGATTTATTGCTAGGGTAAGTTAGTAGGGTGTACTAACCTTAGATCAAGGTTTGATCTTGAGAAACTTGATTGAAGCTCCAACTTGAAGGAAGAACACCTTTGCTTGAAGGAGACTTGAGTTGGGAAGAAACCCCTTTCAAAAACGGCTTGGGTTGCTGCCCTAGCTTGGAGAATGGAACCCCACACGAGCTTGGAGTTGAAAATCTTGAAGAAAATGTGTTGGGGCGACTAGGGTCTTAACCCCTTGATTTTTCTCCAATGGAAAACACTTCTTGCAAATCCCCTTCTCCTCTTCTCTATCTCTCAAAATCCCTTAAAGTGTGTGAATGACGCCCAAAGGCTCGGGCAGCCTTAAGGAAGAAAGGGTTTAACCCCCAAAAAGACGATAAAAGCCTTTACTGAAATTTCTGCAAAAACGCGAAGACCGAGCGATCGGTGGGTAGACCGATCGATCGGTTGCCCTAGCCGAGGACGATCGGTGTTTATGGATCGATAGACCCGGTCAAAACAACTCACTCTCTGGGAACTTCCCATACAAAATTTTGACCGGGATAGAAACGATCGATCGGTTATGAGAACGATCGATGTGACTGGACCGTAGCGATCGTGTATCTGGAGGTATGGACTGTTGACCATATCTTGTGGACTCGCTCGTAGGTTTCGACGATTCAATTGCGTTGGGTTCGTCTTCGAAAACCGCCACATTTCGTTTCGGAATTCCGATTTCTCCCTTTAATATAATTAGATACAAACACGGTCAATTAGTACGAAGGTGCTATCATTCAGGAGGAAAAAGGTCGGGGTGAGACTTCTCCCCCCATACAAAAATTTCGTCCCGAAATGGAAACGATACATAATGATACAAATCAAAACAAAAATTACAACCATATGCACAAGTCATTCAAAACAACTCGGGATTACTTTGCTTGACTTCGGCTCACGCTCCCACGTGGCTTCTTTCGTGCATGTGTTGCCATGCACGAGGGACCGCGAATAGTACGTTGGTGCGAAAGCACTGTAGCGGCCATCCAAAATATTAAACCGGCTCTAAACTAAGCAAGTTGAGGTCTCCCATGGATCTCAAAGGATCAGCTCGATGACGTGAGAAGGATCCGCGGATGTACTCCGAAGCTGGGAGATATGAAACAACGTTGGGACCGCCGCATGTGAGGGCAAAGCAACACGGTAAGCCACCTCGCCTAACTCGAGTAATGATCTCGACACGGAGCCCACATATCTCGGGCAAGCTTGCCTCTCTTCCCGAAGCAGACACACATTGGTCGGTGAAGTGAATCCTTATCAAAAACAAATCACGACTCGGGAATTCAAGATCCCTACTTCGGTGCTCGTGCCCTAGTTTTCTGTCATATCTTGTGCGGTCCTTAACCTTCCGGAAGCTGACCATAATCCGCGCGTTGGGCAATAACTCGGGGCCCAAAATCTTTCTGTCTACCACTTATCCCAATACACGGGAATCGGGGATATCTACAACTCCTTACGTACAAAGCCTCGAAGGCGCATTTGTATGCTTCGATACTATTGTTTGTAAGGAACCACAAAGGGTAGGATCTTACCAATTCCCGTGAGTCTAGCATTTACATGCCGGAGGGCATTTATCTTGCAATAACCTAGATTCACTCGCTCTCGTTTGCCAGTTCAGGTCTGTGCCGGGTGAATAGCTTGTGCCTAAAGTCTAACCGGGGATGCCCTGCACCTTGAAAATTTTCCAAAACTGAGTGTGAATTTGGGTCTCTATCCGACACAATACTCACTGGCAACACAGGACAAGCGGCTATTTCTTTGAGTATGTTCTGCAACTGGTCTTTGGAGTTGAAATGTAGTCGGTTATGGTTAAGAAATGAGCGGACTTCGGGAGTTCTCATAACTACCCATATAGCATCGGTCTTCTGCCACAGGTATTTGGGCAATCCCACGAGATGAAGTCTATAGCGATATGTCCCATTTCCACCGGGGATGGAGATAGGGATTGAGACTGTCAAAGACCCGTGAGTCCAAATGCTCTGCTTTCACCTGTTGGATACCAAACACGTGCCCATACGCGCAACCTCTCTTCATGGTTCGCCACAAAAGGGACTTGCGTCGTGAGTTCCTGGTACTCGTTGTCCCACCGGGATGCACTGTATACTTAGGACCTGGTGAGCTCGTCCATCATCTCTTCCGATAGGTGTAAGCATTGGCTGGGACACATAGCAGCCTGAGTCCTTGAATGTAAGTAGCACCCGGCTAGTGAGCGGAGAAGTCGTACTATCCCTGGCAGGTCATTATCCGGAAAGCCAAGCAAGGCAGTGTCTGGGCTTGATACTCCTGGATCAAGTCTATGGTACGGTCCGAACTGTAACATTTTGCAAAACGGAGCGGAAGAAGCGTCACACTGATTCTAGATTTGACAATCGTATAGAACAGTCTACACTTCACGCAACAACATGTGAGCCAACAACCCCGATGGTTTCCTCTCAGAGTAAGTCGCCACCAACATTTGCCTTTCCAGGATTGATATTTGGATAGTGCACCGTCGTCCTGAAGCAACTCAATCCAACGCCGTTGTGTACGTTTAACTCTTTGTGAGGGAGGAAAGAGATACTGAGGATCTGGGGTCGTGTAACACATGAAGAACCCGTAGATATGTCGCCCAATTTAAGCAAAAAACGGACCGCGCAAGCTCCAAGTCTGTAGTGGGGTAGGGTCTTTCATGCTCTTTCAACTGCCTTGACGCATAGGCAATGACCTTCTTGTGTTGCTTAGGACACACCCGAGGTCCAACATGCGAGGGCACGTGTAAAACTCCTACCCAAAAGGTCAGATGGCACAGTAAGGACTAGGGTGCTGGGGTGAGGCGTTTCTTCAACTCTTGGAAACTTACTCACATCGGTCAGCCAATGATTGGCATTTTGCATTGTCAAGTAGGGGGAGAGGTGCAGCCAAACTGGAGAATTCCCCACAAAAATAGGTCGTGTTGAGTAGGCCGCTCCAATCGAGGAAACTCCGGGAATCTCAGTGACGCTCGGGGCCCTTCTCCCAATCATGACGCCCAACCTGGGCGGGATCACAGAAATGCCCTCGTGCCGACCACCACATGTCCAGAAATGCGACCTTTCGCTAAACAACGAACTGCGCACTTAATCAATTTGGCAGTATGCCTATGCTATCTCAACATCTCCAGAGCCGAGCGGCGGGTCCGGCGTTGATTCTTCAGTGGTCTGGAATACACCAAAATGCATAAGAATACAAGTCACGCACGATCCCAAGGTTAAGATCGACACCGCCGTTTCATCAAAATCCATGAATTGCGCCGGGGCATCGTCGCCACAAGGCATAATGACAAGGAAACTAGTAATAACAATGCCCATAGAGTCCTAACGCGTCTGCGGAAATCTTAGCCTGATCTTAATGATGATACCCCGACTAAGGTCACTTTGGAGAAGAATCTCGCTCCCTTCAGTTGGTCGAAAAAGCATCGATCCTTGGCAAGGGATTAAGATTATTGATAGTTACCTGTTCAATGACGGTAGTTATACACATTCTCATCGAACCGTCCTCTTCTTCACAAAGAGAACCGGAGCTCCCACGGCGAGACACTGGCTGGATGAAACCAAAGTGTGTAACTCCTCAATTGCTTCTTTAATTCTTCAAGCTATATGGGGCCCTTAGCTATGGTGCCCTTGAATCGGAGCGGTACCCGGAGCAAGCTTATAGCGAACTTCGAGCTATTACCAGGAGGTAATCCGGTAAGTTTCTTCCGGGAACAAACTCAGAACTCACGCACAACTGGAAGAGCGAATGCGTTTTTAGCTTATGGCGTGGGGCGATATCAAGGCTGCGAGGAGAGCAATGTTCACTCTCTTCTTAATCCTCGGAAGTGAAAAGGCTACCCCTCCGGCTTTGAAATTCACATCTTCAAAAACTCAACATGCCCGGTGCTGGCTTGCAACAATCCATACCAAGAATGAGTCAAAAGTCGAAATTGGAACAGGCCGATAAGGCGGCTAACAT
>JABCRI010000181.1:0-46036 GCA_015143295.1 Tetracentron sinense | reverse complement strand
GGTTCTTAGAAAAATTATTTAAATCTTTCATATTTTCAAACCACGGTTAAAAAAATATATACTATTTCTAAAAGCCTAGATAGGGTGAATCTTACCACAGTTAAGGATGTCAAAGGGACATGTGGTGACTTTAGGTTTGTAAGGTCCCATTACACATCAAGATTTCATTTATTTAGAAATTAAGTAACCCTAAGATTAAAGTTCTTAATCAGTGTTAAATTTTTTAATATTTTTTTTTCTAAAAATCAGATGTAGGTTGTTGAGCCTGAGTGTTGTGACCTTATCCTCAATTAAACGAGTTAGATCCAGTCGTTCACTTAACTCTCATCGCGTTTCACTCACACCCACATGTCAACCACGGATTACAGTCTAACCCATATTAATTTTGGTTAAGATTTACTAACCCTTTGGGTTCAAGAACCTAACCTTGATTCTTAAGAAAAATATAGAAAAATAATTTTGGTTAAGAATTATTAAACCTTTGGGTTATAATTTTTTAATAGAAATGAAATCCTTGACGATTAGAAACCCCACTCAGGGAGTTTGGTTATGCCCCCGAGGTTGCCACGTGTCCCTTTTAACACCCTTAACTATGTTTAAGATTCATCCGCGTATCCTTGATTTTAGAAAAAAATTTGTGATTAGAAGAAATACTTTTAATATTTAAAAAAAAAACTAAATATAGGTGGGTGAACCCTAGGGGTGAGTTAATATTAACCATAGTCAGGGCCGGCCCGTCCATTAAGCCATCAAAGCCCGTGTTTTAGGCCCCAAAAAAATGAAGGCCTCAAAGCGTGGGCTTTGATGGCTTTATGAACCTGATTTAGTGAAAAGAAACCCTAAAAAATGTCCCATTTGTTTTATAGCTAGTCCAATGTGTTTTTAAAAAGTCTCATTTAGCAACTAAGGAGTGTGAAAAAGGACACATGATGACCTTAGGGCTGTAACATGACTCTCCCAAGTCCAGTTATAATCGTCGAGAATTTCATTTATTTTTAATTTTTTTTTAAATAAATAAGGTTAGATTTTTGAACTCCAAGAGTTAGTAAATTTAATCACAATTAATATAGGTTAAAAGGGCCAAGTGTTGACTTATGAGTGCCAATTGAACTCACAATCGAATATGATCCGATCTTCACTTGGTAGTTGGGGCAGAAGAAGGGTGATTAAGAGAACAGCTGTACCTATACAAAAGAGAAAATGAGAAAAAACGTTTTTTGCAACACTCTTTAGCCGAACTTAGATGGCTAGGTTTCTTTGAGAGGAACTGAGGAAGGGAACAACCAGCTAAGGGACTTTATTCTTGTTTATGTCATAGCTATTATCTTTTGCACTGTTCTTGGTACAATACATCTAACGCTCATACACTCGATAGTACCACTAAGGAGTGTTTTCAATCACTTCCCCTTTGATTAAATTGGTGAGGCTTGAGAATTAAACCGTTGCCTTCTTTTATCTTTTAAATAGTGAATTTCTTAACCTTCACCAAAATATTTTTATTCTTACATCAAATATCAAAACTCATTAAAGTTAATGGTAGTTTTACCCCACCTCTTGCTCTAATGGTCGAGTTTGACTTCTTTCGATAGAGAGGTCTCAGGATCCATTCCCCGGTGATAAGTAGTAAGAGCTCCAATCTCATTACTAGCTACTTACCATTGATACTAACTGTTGGCAAAAGATACCCCCAAAAAAAGAAGAGGTAGGTTAATATATGAGGGAGACAATATAGTTGGACTTTTCTTACACTTTTTATCTCTAATTTTAATGAATTGCTCCTTATGAAAATACTAAAATATCATTACATTTTGGGGTTAAAAAAAAATCTTGTAAAAGTTAACAAATTTACTAGTTTGAGTGAAGGATAACATTTCCCTTTTGAAAAATATAAAAAGTATAATTATATAAAAAGAGAATATGAGAATAGGTACATTAATATTTCAAATAATCAAAAAGGCAAAATTACAATTTTTTATGTCGAGGTTTCTGTAAAAGTTTAAGCTTGGAAGGAAGGACGGAGGTTTTTGCAAACACCCCAAAAGTTTCTCTCACCCAAATCATTAGGTTGAGAACAAATTAGTGGTAGGGGCATTTCTGTAAAAAAAAAAAAAGAAGAAAAGAGAACCCCACTCCCGTACGTGTAGGTGTAGAAAAGAAAAGATTTTAAAAAAAGTGTATTTTAGGCATTCCACTATTATTGAGGTGTAGTTGGGAAAAAACCCTAATAAAGTGGATATATGCATGGTTGGCAGATAGTGAAAGTAGAGGTTGACCGAGAGTAGGGCTCTTCTCTATCTTTGCATCTAATGGCTCTTCTTAGCTAGAGCATGATGATTAAAATTTATTAACCATAATCAAGAATAGTTAAAAGGCTTTGTGACGTTATGAAATATTAAAGTCATGATGATCATTTCCTAGCAATAACAAACTCAAGCCTAATGAAACTAGGGAACTAGGGATGGATTGTGGTTGTTTGGTTGCAAAACCATAAATTAATTTGCAAAATTGTTACTTATAATAGTATATTAGGCGGTAAAATGCAACAACCGATATACTAAGGGTGTGTTTGGAAACTCTACTCACATATAATAAGCTCTTAAAAATAAGCTTTAAAGTTTTAGACCCAAAAAATAAGTTACCCCGTGTTACTTATTTGTTTAGAAGTTTTTCTTCTACTTTTAAAGTTTGTAAAGGTCTAATAAGCCTCTTATCAAACATTCTAAAATCCAAATAAGCTCTATTCTAAAATCCAAATAAGCTCTTATTATTTAGAGTGACCAAACGCCACCTAATATCCCTCAAAATGTAAATGTGACACTTGAATCAAGGCCACACAAAGATCTCCCAAGATCTGTGTGCCATGTTTTTTTTAATTTTTTGGTAGATGGATATGTGTGTCATGTTGCACTAGCCAAGGGACACATTATTATTTTTTTGATTGGACTAAATGGACACGTTCATTAATTATTACATCTATTTTGACAGATTATTTTTCTTGGAAGGATTCTTTGCATCTATTGGCTCTCTTTGTAGCCCGTCTAGGAATCATAGCCAATTGCCATTGAACTCTCTCCGAATTCAATCACACCGACAACTTATTACGAGTTCCTATTAACCGTCGTTAAGATTTATTAACTTTAAAGGTTCAACAATATAACCTTAATTTTTTTTAAAATTTTTTTAAAGTTTTAACTTGAGATTAGGAAATTTTAAGCCTAAGGTTAATTTAAAATAAAACTTTATTTCAAAAAACGAAGGTTCGATCAGGGTTGTTAGAACCAAACCGGACTGGACCGGTATGTCGAACCAGTGGAACTGCCCCCTCACCGGTTCCCAAAACCCTCAAAATCAGATCTCTTTAAAAACTGATTAGAATCGGAAAAAATGAAAAACAAAAATAGTTTTTGTTAAAAGTTCACGGTCAAACCGGCCACTCCACCAGTTCCGATGCCTGGTTCGGTTATGAAAAAGTGGGTTATATTGTTGAATCTTAACCACAATTTATAAAGATTAAAAGGAACGTGTTAACCTATGGGTGTGATTGAACTCTTCCCAAATTCAATCACGATTGGTTGTGATTGGATCACGGTCTACAAGCCCTCATGCAAGCGGCCTCCGATTGTCTCTGGCGAAGCGATAATCCCCTCTCGGGCAACCATAGAATAGGGGACATGTGGTGATAAAAATAGGAGAAGTCATTTCATTTTCTCCCCATGAGTTTAACTTCTCCCCACTTGATATTTCTCCCCCTTTATCTCATCACCCTTTATCTCACCACCTTATCACCATGTGTCATGTAGTGTGTGGAGAAGTCAAAATCGTGGGCCCATGATTTTGACTTCTTTACCATTTGTCCCATATTCTATGGTTGCCTGAGATAAGGGATTTCTGGTTTCGCCAGAGACAATCCGAGGCCCATGTGCTGTATTTTTGCTCAATCACTATTTACCTAGGAAGAACGGATATTTCAAATACGGATACGCCTTCGATACAGCGGAATACGACTTAGACGTATCCTGTTAATTAAAAACATGTTTTTTTAATTCGGATACGATTTCGATACGGCATGGATACGCTGGTATACAATCAGGATACGGTCATGAATAATTTTTTTTTGTATTTTTGGAGACTCGGGGTGTGACCCTATTTCTTTTGTTTTTCCATGGACATGGTCTTCTTTATATTTTGCTTAATAGATGATATGATGACTTTTTCTTATTTTTGTACGATGATGAAATCACCTTATTTCTTTTGCTTTTCCATGGACATAACATTTTTTTATACATAAACAGAATTGAACCAATGATTATTTTGTAATTATATTATAAAATATAGTATTATTATTATTTTTAAAAAAATTACAGACATATCTAGATCATATCCGTATCCTACTTTTTTTAGGTTCTACCTTATCACCGTATCCGTATTATATCATACCCGTATCCCGTATCCCGTATCCGTGCTGTGATTGGATCTCGGTCTACGAGCCCTCGTGCATAGTACCCTCGTGCATAGTATTTTCTGCACGTGATTTTCATTCAGAGGACAAAGTTGGCGAGAAAATGAAAGCTAACATGATGTTTTAATTTTTTTTGTTTTTTGCTAAATTTTTTTTTTTATGGAAATGCTTTTAGACCGCAGAAGGGCCGAGACGTCACGTCGTGTCTGTCCGCATGTGAAGATGCCCCACCTGAAATCTCGCGTACGGGCTTTTACGGTCTCGGCCCTTTTACGGTCTCAAAGTAACACATAATCCAAACACACATAAATGCATTCTGAAATAAAAATGAAAGAGGGATAACACGATGGATAGAGGAGATAATGGAAAGACTCCGGAATTGAAGACTTTAAAATCTCTCAAGTTGTAACCTTACTAATCGGAGTTCAGTTATGTTCCTCGCTACGTGTCCTATTGACACCCTTAATTATAGGGAGCCAAATCATCTCACCCTAGAGTTCGCCACGTGTCTCCTTTGGCACCCCCTAGTTGTGGGTAAGGTTCAGCCACCCATCCTTCGTTTTTAAAAGAAATATGTTAATTTTTTTTTAAAATAAAAAAACTGTTTTTAGTACGATAAAAACTTTAAAAACAATTTTTTAATTTTAAAAAAAGAATTACTATTAAAAAAAACCCAAGATGGATGGGTGAATCTTACCCACGGTTAAGGGGGTGTCAAAGGCTCTAGGGGTGATAATTGGATTTGCCAAATCCGGTTATCACCATAGAGGATTTGACTCCTAATTATAATTAAGAATAAGATTCATCAATTTTTTTTTAAACTCGATTAAAAACATCAAATTTCACTTAGTGTTTAAAAAAAATTGGAAAAATGTTACTGAGACCCCAACGGCCCAGACTACACCGAGACCGTACATGTGATGCACGAATTTCAAAAACAAATTTAATGAAAATTTCAGATCCATACATCACAAGCACTCTCGGTGTGATCTCGGCCCTTTGCGGTCTCAGTAGCAAAGTTCAAAAAATTAATATATTTTTTTGAAAATCAAAGGATAGGTGGGTGAACCCTAGAAGTGTGGCCACCACAAGGGTGTCAAAAAAGACACGTGGCTATCTCCAGGGGGTCAAGAAGAACATGTGGCAACCACAAGGGGTGTCAAAAAGGACACGTGGTCATCCTAGAAGATTTGATTTCACTTAAAAATGAAAAGGCAATTTGACATATGAGAAAAATGGAAAATGACAACTTCAAAGGATATGTTTGGTAATTTATATCATTTTATCTCATGACATCATCATTCCCTTAATTGGTGTGTAAGTGTCAATATTTTGAAAAGTATGTGTACCTGATGAAATTTTTGAGGGGTCTATGTGTATTTTCATCAAACTCAGGAGTGTAAATTGGACCAAATGCACACATTCATCGAACCAGAAAAAAAAGGACACAATCACTAATTATTACATTTGTTTGAATTCTCTCTGAATTCAATCGCACCTACAAGTCATTACAAGTTCATTTTCTCTCATACTAACCGTGGTTAAGATTTATTAACCTTTTTAAGATTCAATAATATAACCTTAATTTTTTTTTAAGAATTTAACTTAAGATTAAGAAATTATATGCCTAAGGCTAATTTTAAATAAAACTTTATTTCTAAAAACTAAGGTTAGATCAATGTTGTCAGTACTGGACTAGACCGGTAGATCGAATCAGTGGAATCGGAAACCGGCCCCCTCATTAGTTCTCAAAACCCTCAAAATCAAAACTCTTTAAGAACCGATCAAAATCGGCTAGAACAAGAAAAAAATAATTTTTTACAAAAAGTACACAGTTGAATTGGGAACCGGCCACTCTGCTGGTTTGATGCCTGATTTGGTTATGAAAACAACGGATTAGATTGTTGAATCTTTAGGTGTTAAGTGTTTAATGAATTTTAACCACAATTTATAAAGATTAAAAGACCATGTGTTAACCTATGGGTGTGATTGACTCTATCCGAATTCAATCACAATTGAGTCTGATCGGATCTCTCTCTACTAGCCCTCGTGCACAGTATTTTCTGCACGTGCTTTTCAATCAGAGGACATCGTCGGCGAGAAAATAATAGCTAACAATTTTTTTTGGTTTTTAAACACACACTCCAAAGTCCAAACACAAAGGATAACATGTTGGATAGAGGAGACATGGAAAGAATCCGGAATAGAAGACTTTAAATTCTCTAAGTTGTAACATTAGTCATCAAATTTTGTTTTTTCACTCGGTTAGAAAACATCAAATTTGACTTAGTGTTAAAAAAAAATATTAGACTTTGCTATTGAGACCCCTTTAAGGCAGTGGCAGAAGCTTTATCTAAAAATATTTTTAATCATAAGAGGTGGTTAAATTTTTTAATCATAATTTAAGGATTTGTGAGAGCCGTGAGGAAAAGTTTCCTCGGTACGAGGAGGTGACTATTGCTCTTAATTATACACGTTAAAATCTTCTAATTAAAGTCAAAAGTACGTACTATTATTTAAAGTCAAATCCTCTATGGTGATAACTGGATTTGGCAAATCCGGTTATCACCCCTAGAGGTCACCACGTGTTTCCTTTGACACCCTTAAACCATGGGTAAGGTTCATCCACCCCTAGGTTCGGCCACCCATTTTTGTTTCTTTTTTTAAATATTAATTTTTTTAAAATTAAAAAACTGTTTTTAATATTAAAAAAAACTCTAAAAACAGTTTTTATTTTTAGGAAAAGAATTAATATTTAAAAAAAAAAAAAGGGTGGGTGAACCCAAGGGGTGGGTGAAACTTACCCACAGTTAAGTTAAGGGGTGTCAAAAGAGACACGTGGTGACCTCTAGGGGTGATAACCGGATTTGCCAAATCCAGTTATCACCGGAGATGATTTGGCTCCTATTATTATTATTATTTTTTTTCTGTCATAGGTACTTTTTAACTTTGATTTGAAAAGTGATTAAAAACAAGGACCCAAGTGTCTGAGCGTTAGATGTAGTAGAGCCCTCGAGATTCGTGTAAACGTTGACGGACACAAACAGGAGATAAATTCTCTTAGCTAATTTGTTCCCTTCCTCACAAATAAGCCTGCCCATCTAAAGTCCGCCTCTGAGTCGGTCTGTGAGTACTCGTATACGTCAAAACATACTCCTTAAACCTAATCTTTTATAACCCAACCCACTGGTTAGGTTTTGAGTTGGCTTATTTTGTATTTTCTAATGCCACGTCAACACAAATTCTAACAGTTAAATAATTGAGATAACGAATCTTAACCACAATTTATAAAGATTAAAAGGAACGTGTTAACTTATGGGTGTGATTGAACTCTTCCCAAATTCAATCACGATTGGTTGTGATTGGATCACGGTCTACAAGCCCTCATGCAAGCGGCCTCCGATTGTCTCTGGCGAAGCGATAATCCCCTCTCGGGCAACCATAGAATAGGGGACATGTGGTGATAAAAATAGGAGAAGTCATTTCATTTTCTCCACATGATTTTGACTTCTCCCCACTTGATATTTCTCCCCCTTTATCTCACCACCTTATCACCATGTGTCATGTAGTGTGTGGAAAAGTCAAAATCGTGGGCCCATGATTTTGCCTTCTTTACCATTTGTCCCATATTCTATGGTTGCCTGAGATAAGGGATTTCTGATTTCGCCAGAGACAATCCGAGGCCCATGTGCAGTATTTTTGCTCAATCACTATTTACCTAGGAAGCAGGGATATTTCAAATAGGTCTTTGTATTCATATCTAATACATATCGGGTATGGATACGCCTTTGATACAGTGGAATACGACTTAGACGTATCCTGTTAATTAAAAACATGTTTTTAATTCGGATACGATTTCGATACGACATGGATACGCTAGGATACAATCAGGATACGGTCATGAATAATTTTTTTTTGTATTTTTTGAGACTCAGGGGTCTTACCATATTTCTTTTGTTTTTGCATGGACATGGTCTTCTTTATATTTTGCTTAATAGATGATATGATGACTTTTTCTTATTTTTGTACGATGATGTAATGACCCTATTTCTTTTGCTTTTGCATGGACATAACATTTTTTTATACATAAACAGAATTGAACCAATGATTATTTTGTAATTATATTATAAAATATAGTATTATTATTATTTTTAAAAAAATTACAGACATATCCTGATCATATCCGTATCCTACTTTTTTTAGGTTCTACCGTATCACCGTATCCGTATTATATCATACCCGTATCCGTGCTTCCTAACTATTGCTGTGATTGGATCTCGGTCTACGAGCCCTCGTGCATAGTATTTTCTGCACGTGATTTTCATTCAGAGGACAAAGTTGGCGAGAAAATGAAAGCTAACATGATGTTTTTAATTTTTTTTGTTTTTATCTAAATTTTTTTATGGAAATGCTTTTAGACCGGGCCGAGACGTCACGTCGTGTCTGTCCGCATGTGAAGATGGCCCCACCTGAAATCTCGCGTACGGGCTTTTACGGTCTCGGCCCTTTTATGGTCTCAAAGTAACACATAATCCAAACACACATAAATGCATTCTGAAATAAAAATGAAAGAGGGATAACACTATATGGATAGAAGAGATAATGGAAAGACTCCGGAATTGAAGACTTTAAAATCTCTCAAGTTGTAACCTTACTGATCGGAGTTCAGTTATGTTCCTCGCTACGTGTCCTATTGACACCCTTAATTATAGGGAGCCAAATCATCTCACCCTAGAGTTCGCCACGTGTCTCCGTTGGCACCCCCTAGTTGTGGGTAAGGTTTAGCCACCCATCCTTCGTTTTTAAAAGAAATATGTTAATTTTTTTTAAAAATAAAAAAACTGTTTTTAATACGATAAAAACTTTAAAAACAATTTTTTAATTTTAAAAATAGAATTACTATTAAAAAAAACCCAAGATGGGTGGGTGAATCTTACCCACGGTTAAGGGGGTGTCAAAGGCTCTAGGGGTGATAATTGGATTTGCCAAATCCGGTTATCACCATAGAGGATTTGACTCCTAATTATAGTTAAGAATAAGATTCATCATTTTTTTTTAAACTCGATTAAAAACATCAAATTTCACTTAGTGTTTAAAAAAAATTAGAAAAATGTTATTGAGACCCCAACGGCCCAGACTACACCGAGACCGTATATGTGATGCACGAATTTCAAATTTTCAAAAACAGATTTAATGAAAATTTGAGATCCATACATCACAAGCACTCTCGGTGTGATCTCTGCCCTTTGCTGTCTCAGTAGCAAAGTTCAAAAAATTAATATATTTTTTTGAAAATCAAAGGATAGGTGGGTGAACCCTAGAAGTGTGGCCACCACAAGGGTGTCAAAAAAGACACGTGGCTATCTCCAGGGGGTCAAGAAGAACATGTGGCAACCATAGGGGGTGTCAAAAAGGACACGTGGTCATCCTAGATGATTTGATTTCACTTAAAAATGAAAAGACAATTTGGCATATGAGAAAAATGGAAAATGACAACTTTAAAAGGTATGTTTGGTAATTTATATCATTTTATCCCATGACATCATCATTCCCTCAATTGACGTGTAAGTGTCAATATTTTGAAAAGTATGTGTACCTGATGAATTTTTTGAGGGGTCTATGTGTATTTTCATCAAACCTCCGGAGTGTAACTTGGACCAAATGTACACATTCATTGAACCAAAAAAAAAGAAAAGAAGGACACAATCATTAATTACATCTGTTTGAATCCTCTCCGAATTCAATCATACCAAGAAGTCATTACAAATTCATTTTCGCCCATATTAACCGTGGTTAAGATTTATTAAACTTTTTAAGGTTCAACAATATAACCTTAATTTATTTAAAAAAATTTAACTTAAGATTAAGAAATTATAAGCCTAAGGCTAATTTTAAATAAAACTTTATTTCTAAAAACTAAGGTTAGATCAATGTTGTCGGTACTGGACTAGACCGGTAGATCGAATCAGTGGAATTGGAAACCGGCCCCCTCATTAGTTCTCAAGTCCCTCAAAATTAGAACTCTTTAAGAACTGATCAAAATCGGCTAGAACAAGAAAAAAATAATTTTTTGCAAAAAGTACACAGTTGAATTGGGAACCGGCCACTCTACTGATTTGATGCCTGGTTCGGTTATGAAAACAATGGATTAGATTGTTGAATCTTTAGGTGTTAAGTGTTTAATGAATTTTAACCACAATTTATAAAGATTAAAAGACCATGTGTTAACCTATGGGTGTGATTGACTCTATCATAATTGAGTCTGATCGGATCTCTGTCTACTAGCCCTCGTGCACAATATTTTCTGCACGTGCTTTTCAATCAGAGGACATAGTCGGCGAGAAAATAATAGCTAACAATTTATTTTGGTTTTTAAACACACACTCCAAAGTCCAAACACAAAGGATAACATGTTGGATAGAGGAGATATGGAAAGAATCCGGAATAGAAGACTTTAAATTCTCTAAGTTGTAACCATAGTCATCAAATTTTGTTTTTTCACTCGGTTAAAAAACATCAAATTTGATTTAGTGTTAAAAAAAAATATTAGACTTTGCCATTAAGACCCCTTTAAGGCAGTCTCAGAAACTTTATCTAAAAGTATTTTTAATCATAAGAGGTAGTTAATTTTTTTAATCATAATTTAAGGATTTGTGAGAGCTGTGAGGAATAGTTCCCTCGGTACGAGGAGGTGACTATTGTTCTTAATTATATACGTTAAAATCTTCTAATTAAAGTAAAACGTATTGGTACTATTTTTTTAAGTCAAATCCTCTACAGTGATAACTGGATTTGGCAAATCCGATTATCACCCCTAGAGGTCACCACGTGTCTCCTTTGACACCCTTAAGGTTCACCCACTCCTAGGGTTCAGCCACCCATTTTTGTTTTTCTCTTTTAAATTAAAAAACTGTATTCCATTTTAAAAAAAAACTCTAAAAACAGTTTTTATTTTTAGGAAAAGAATTAATATTAAAAAAAAAAATGGGTGGGTGAACCCAAGGGGTGGGTGAAACTTACCCACAGTTAAGGGGTGTCAAAGGAGACACGTGGTGACCTCTAGGGGTGATAACCGGATTTGCCAAATCGAATTATCACTGGAGATGATTTGGCTCCTATTATTATTATTTTTTTTTTTCTGTCATAGGTACTTTTTAACTTTGATTTGAAAAGTGATTAAAAACAAGGACCCAAGTGTCTGAGCGTTAGATGTAGTAGAGCCCTCAAGATTCGTGTAAACGTTGACGGAGACAAACACGAGATAAATTCTCTTAGCTAATTTGTTCCCTTCCTCACAAATAAGCCTACCCATCTAAAGTCCGCCTCTGAGTCGGTCTATGAGTACTCGTATACGCCAAAACATACTCCTTAAACCTAATCTTTTATAACCAACCCATTGGGAGTTAGGTTTTGAGTGGGCTTATTTTGTATTTTCTAATGCCACGTCAACACAAATTCTAATAGTTAAATAATTGAGATAAACAGTTAATATTTGAGAATATATATGGGAGTACACTTTGGAATATCCTAAACTAATACTTACTTTTTTGCATAGATAAATTATTCATTTCCTCAGTGACCAAAAAAAAAAACTAATTCATTTCCTCTCTCCTCCTCGTGAACTATACCGGATCAGAATCAATTGTGATTGGCACTCATAAGTCAATATGTGTCTCTTTTAACTCTTATTAATTGGGGCTAAGATTTATTAACTCTTACGTTCAACAATTAAACTTTATTTATTTAAAAAAATATTAAAAATGAATGAAATCCTCGACTTTTATAACCGAACTTGGGGGAGTCCAGTTACACCCATGAGGTCGTCATGTGTCTCTTTTGACACCCCTTAATTGTGGTTAAGACTCACTCATCCCTAGGTTTCACCCACCTATCTTTGGTTTTTAGAAAAATTATTTTAAAATACTTTAATATTTTTCAAACCATGGTTAAAAAAAATTGATATATTATTTCTAGAAGCCAAAGCGGTGGGCGAACCTTAGGGGTGGGTGAATCTTAACCATAGTTAAGGGATGTCAAAAGGGACATGTGGTGACCTTATGTTTGTAACTGGACTTGCTAAGTCCGATTATAACAATCAAGATTTCATTCATTTTAAAAATTAGTAACCCTAAGGATTAATCAGCGTTAATTTTTTTATATATTTTTTTTCTAAAAATCAAGGTTAGGTTGTTGAACCCCAAGGGTTAGTGAATCTTAACCACAAGTAATACGAGTTAGCCTGTGATCCAGTCTTCACTTGAACTCTCTCGAGTTCAATCACACCCACATGTCAACATGGATTACAGTCTAACCCATATTAATTATGGTTAAGATTTACTAACCCTTTGGGTTCAACAACCTAACCTTGATTTTTAAGAAAAATATTAAAAAATAAGTTTGGTTGAGAATTATTAAACCTTTGAGTTATACTTTCTTAATAGAAATGAAATCCTTGACGATTAGAAACCCAACTTGGGGAGTTTGGTTATGCCCCCGAGGTTGTCACATGTCCCTTTTAACACCCTGAGCTATGGTTAAGATTCATCTACGTATCCTTGATTTTAGAAAAAAATTAATTGTGATTAGAAGATATACTTTTCATATTAAAAAAAAAAAAACCAAATATAAGTGGGTGAACCTTAAGGGTGAGTTAATATTAACCACAGTCAGGGCCGGCCCGTCCATTAAGCTATCAAAGCCCGCACTTTAGGCCCCCAAAAATTGAAGGCCCCAAAGCGTGGGCTTGATGGCTTTATGAACCTAATTTAGAGAAAAGAAATCCTAAAAAATGTCTCATTTAAAAAAATGCCACATTTAGAATTCTCGCTTAAGGCTTCCAAATGGCTTAGGCCGGCCCAGAACACAACTAAGGAGTGTCAAAAAGGACACATGGCAACCTTAGAGCTGTAACAGGACTCTCCCAAGTCCAGTTATAATCGTTGAGAATTTCATTCATTTTAAATATTTTTTTTACATAAATAAGGTTAGATTTTTGAACTTTAAGAATTAGTAAATTTAATCACAATTAACATATGTTAAAAGGGCCAAGTATACTTATGAGTGCCATTAAACTCACAGTTGACTATGATCCGATCTTCATTTGGTAGTTGGGTCAGAAGAAGGGTGATTAAGAGGATAGCCGTACCTAAGCAGAAGAGAAAATGAGAAAAGACGTTTTTAGCAACACTCTTTAGCCGAAATTTGATGGCTAGGTTTCTTTGAGAGGAGCTGAGGAAGGGAACAACCGGCTAAGGGACTTTATTTTTGTTTATGTCATGGCCATTATCTTTTGCACTGTTTTCGATACAATACATCTAACGCTCACCCACTCGATAGTGATAGTACCACTATCGAGGGTTTTCAATCACTTCCCCTTTGATTATACTGGTGAGGTTTGAGAATGTTACAGTTGTCTTCTTTTGTCTTTTAAATAGTGAATTTGTCAACCTTTCCTAAAATATTTTTATTCTTACATTAAATATCAAAACTCATTAAAGTTAATGGTAGTTTTACCCCCAACTTTTGCTCTAATGGTCGAGTTTGCCTTCTCTCAACAGAGAGGTCTCGGGATCCATTCCCCGGTGACAAGTAGTAAGAACTTCAATCTCATTACTAACTACTTACCATTGATACTAACTGTAGGTAAAAGATAACCCCAAAAAAGAAGAGGTAGGTTAATGTATGAGGGAGAAAATATAGATGGACTTTTCTTACACTTTTTATCTCTAATTTTAATGAATTGTTTCCTAGGAAAATACTAAAATATCATTACATTTAGGGGTAAAAAAAAAAATCTTGTAAAGGTTAACAAATTCACTAGTTTTAGTGAAGGATAACATTCCCCTTTTAAAAAATATAAAAAGTATAATTATATAAATAGAGAATATGAGAATAAGTACATTAATATTTCAAATAATCAAAAAGGCAAAATTACAATTTTTTATGTAGAGGTTTCTGCAAAAGTTTAAGCTCAGAAGGATGGAAATGTAAGCACCCTAATTTTGCACCCCCTATTCCTCTTCCCACTTCTTCAAATGCTCCAAGGTTTACCCAAGGCCCAAGCCCATTTGGCCAAACTTGTACCCAGACAACTCAATCAAACCCAATTACCTAATTTTATTACCCAACCCAAGTAGTCAAGCCCAAATACCCAATCACCCAATTGCCAAAGCCAAAGCCTATTTCCATAGCCCAAGCCCAAATGTCATAGTTAAAGTCCAATAATCATAACCCATGACCCATCTACTAATAACCCATGATCCATAAGACCTAATCCATATATCCATATCCACCTACCCTATATCCTACAACCCATACCCATATAACCCATAGTTCACTCAACCCACCAACTCTCTTACACCTCTCTTACACCAACCCATACCCATATAACTCATAGTTCACTCAACCCACCAACTCTCTTACACCTCTCTTACACCCTATATCCTAGAACCCATACCCATATAACTCATAGTTCACTCAACCCACCAACTCTCTTACACCTCTTACAATACTCAACCATCAACTCTTTTACACTCCTTACAACACTCAATCTATCAACTCACCTTACAACACTCAAGTCTTTACCCACTAGCTCCTTTTATCCCCCATGTAAAAGACACAATCCAACCTCTTAGCTTTCCTATAAATACCAATCCCTTAGCTCCTTAGATCCATCCCTCAAGACCCCTAGATGGTTCCCACCCACTTGTGTTTCTCTTGAGTTTGAAGAAGGGAGAAGAAACTAAGGTTTAGAGTTTGGAAAGAATTCTAAGACTAAAAGCTTAGAGTTCTTCACTAACTCTCTTCCTTTGTGGATTCTAAAACCCTACCCCTTGGAGCATTGAAGGAGAATTCTTGGAGGAGTAGGCACTCCTTCTTTCATTTTCTCTTCTTTTTTATCTTTTTTTTTATTTGGTTCTCTCTTCTTGATCTCTCATTTCTCAAGCATAGTTGGGCCTCTCTACACCAATCTAATGGTGTAGAGGGACCCCATATCAAAGGCAAGGAGATGCTCCTTTTTTCTTTTCCTTTCCATATACATATTTTCTTCTTTTTTATGTACCCACAAGTGTGGATATGGGTAGGCCCATAGATAGTGGAAGCTAAAGCTATACCTCTCTTCTTCATTTTGTTTTCTTTTGAGATTCTAGTCCTCTTTCTAAAATTTTTTGTGAAAGTTCATCCCCTCTCTAACATTCTTTAGAGCAACATTACATCATTAATAATTGTGTAAATGAACCACCTTAAAAGGGAGATGATGAGTTTTCATTTTCTTTTATTTCTTTATTTTTCCTTCATGTTCTATGTTGAATGGGTAGGTGATGGTTTAAGGACTTAAAATAGATGATAGTTTAAGGACTTAAAGAGGACATTCTTAAAAATGTCTCATACCAAAGACAATGGCATTTGATCTATTATCAACATCAATCCAACAAAATAGGTGTTGGTAATAGACCATTTACTATTCATAAGGCACATATCTCTTTATGTCTTAAACTATAATCTTTTCGCCAAACTCTTGGACTAAATTTGACTTTAGTTAAGTTTGTCAAAACCTTACCTATATGAAAATTCAAAAACATGATAAAATCTCAAAATACCAAAAACATGATAAAATCTCAAAACACCAAAAACATTCAAATATAACCAAAATATAAAAAACATTCAAATATCCCCAAAAATCTAAAAAAATATAAAAAATACAAAAAGACCAAAAAGAGACTTGTAGGACATCCTTAGCTTTGGTTAGCTCATCTAACTATGGATAAATACCCTCTAACCGCGGTTAGACTTAACACTTGTGCACTTGACCTCCCCGGTCAACTAAACCACAGCCTTCTAGGCTAGACCATTTGACCATCCTATGCACACACACACTCCCCCTAGCCTCGGCACGGGCTCATGTGCCAGAACTACGCTCGGTCTGATCTCACCATGTGAGTACGTAGGCAACTCAACTCGGGTTCGACCCTAGCCATCTAGCTTTCTATTTTTCTTTGATTAGCACTCACTTAAAAACTTTGGACATTTTAATTAAACTTTCAGATTATAATTGGCTTAAGTTTAGGGAGTAGGTAACCGTTATAAAACGGAGGTCTTGGGGTGCCTAATACCTTCCCCAGGACTTAATCGAACCGCTTACCCTAACTCTGTAAAGACCGTTTGCCTTATCCAAACAAACAAATACCCGGGACCTATCCCTAAGAATGAATAGGTGGCGACTCAAGTCAAAACATATAATTGTGAAAGTGGGTTGGAAAATCCCATACTCACAGCTCTGGCGACTCTGCTGGGGATAAGGTTCAAGCCGGAACTTAAATTTAAGCCAAATAATCTCAAAATTAATTAAAATACCTAAGTATTTAATTAAGTGTTGATTATTTATACTTTTTGGGATGTTTCTTGTACAGTGCATTTCATGCATAGCATACTAGTGTAACAACCCAATACCCATTAGACAGGCTTATTACGCTCACGGCTGTTGGATGACTATCCTCAGTGACAGGGGCTTAACAGTCTTGGAGGTCCGCGAAATTACTCCTGTTGGGTGACTACTCTCAGGGAAGGATTCTGAACGCTCCCGCTTACACCAATCGTCCCAGATATGCTCTATACCAGGGAGTCGCATATACGGTGTTAAGTGATCCCCCCATCCTTTAGGAACACTCTGCATTACCCCAACATGCATACATATAGAATAGGCTAAGGTATAGTCTACAAGCAGCCCACCCTGGAGGGATATTCTAAACCCTAACCTGCTTGTACCCTATACCTGTCCCCCAATCATGGCTGAACATCAGGACACTCTGTCCAGATAAACACTCATCCAGGGGGCATGTACTGAGCCTTTTTTTTGTGCTTGTAATAAAACACACCATACCTTGCATCTCGACATAGCATATGAGGTTTAAATCTCAAGCAAATAGGTCTTCACCAAACCTATCTCTACCTTTAACCTGATAGGTCCACGGTTCCCAACAGCCTGAGTTAAAGCATGTCGGACCTCCATCCGTTTGCCCTATCGGATCACATATGCCTTGTCACACCCAATAAAAAAAAAAAAAAACCAAAAACCAAAAAACAAAAAAAATCAAAAATAAAAAAAGAAAAAATCCTCTCTCTTGCATGACTAGGGGCATAGTCCCTATGTCAATTAGATCTTGTTAGGTCATCTACATGCTTTCTAGTCTTCCCCCACTCTTACCTATTCTGATTCTTACTCCGTACATTTCAATCATTTCAGGAGCAGACCCTGAGTCAAGCACGTATTTGAAAAGCAAAACCAGTTGCAGCATGGACCCTCGGGATGGCCAAGAGACTGACCCTGACACACCGACATCACAACAAGCACAAGCCCCAAATCTTGAGGCAAAAATAGCTGAGAATGCCCAAAATATAGAAGAACTGAAAAACATTGTGCATGATTTCATGCGGGCCATAACACATGCTCTCTCCTCCTCGAATCCCCGATCGGTCGATGTGCTAGGTCCATCACAAACCAATCCGCCACATGTCACAAATCTTATACCTCCACCACCTGCTATCGTCATCCCACCACTTGGTCAACCACAACCGCTACATACCATCAACATCCCTCAACCACATATTCATCCACCATCGGAATTCACTTTCAACATACCGCCTCCACCTGTCCAACCACAACCCATTCCTCACGTCACACCACCTACCATAGACCAGTTTGAGGAGGAGGAAGCCAGAGCCGGTGGAGATCCTCATACCGGGTCCGCTCACATATCCTCCAACACAGCCCAGATTCCCGATGCATACAGGGAAAGAATTGAGAAGCTAGAAGAGTTGGTGAGGACAGCTCATGAAACCCGCAAATCTAATGATTTCAGGGATATGTGCATGCACCCAGGGATTCAATTGCCCAGAGATTTTAAAATACCTGATTTTGAAAAGTACAACGGGAAGGGATGTCCCGAGATGCATTTGAGAGTTTACCGCGGAGAGTTGTTCCAGTTGGAACATGATGACAAGCTATTGGTCCAACTATTTCAGAAAAGTTTAAAGGGTGCAGCTTTGCAGTGGTTTACTAAGGTCGATCCCAACAAAGTTAGGACATGGGAGGGTCTGTGTGAGACATTCTTGGCTAAGTACTCCTATAATGTTGACCTAGTCCCGCAAAGGGTAGACCTAGAAAGAATGTCACAGAGAGATAACGAGACCTTCATTGAATACTCTGTTCGGTGGAGAGAAATAGCCGAAAAAATGAGCACCCCTTTACCTGAGGAGGAGCAAGTGACCACTTTCCTCCGTACTCTTAAGCATCCACTTAAGACACTCCTGGCCGCACAACCGATCTCTGACTTCAGTACTATGGCCAAATGTGGCGCCCGGATTGAGGCAACGATGGATGACGTTGGGGCATTTGACATGTTCAAGGGGTCAAAAGGTGCATCCTCTTCTCGTGCTCCCTTACCTCCGAGAAAGGATAACAGAAGAAGAGAAAATGATGGACAAATGGTTGCAGCCATACGAGTCCCTAACTTGCCCCAACAACCTCGGCAGCCCCAGCAGGCTCGGCAGCCTCAGCAAGCTCAACAAAACCAGGGAAAACTCCTCTCCCACCAAATGACATTTGAACAAAGGAAAAATCGGGCGTTCACACCGATCCCGTACTCTTTGTCGGCACTTCTCCCATTTCTGTTGGGCAAGAAGCTGATCACACTTAAGGAGCCTCAGCCTCCACCAGTCAACCTTCCAAATGGATACAGGCCGGAGCAGCACTGTGGATATCATCAATCACCGGGGCATCCTACAGATCGGTGCTATGACCTAAGGCATGCTGTCCAGGACCTATTGGAGACAGAAGCAATTTGCTTTGCACCAGGGAACACCGACATCACCCAAGTTCCTCTGCCTAATCATGCTACTCCTGGGAACTAGGGCGCATCAGCCGGAAGCCCCTACAGTCAGATTTTGAGCAAACTCTATGTTTGTCGTGTCTTTGTTTCATTTCATTATCAATGTCTTGCAGTCGGCTTGTCGGCCCGTGTCACTCCTGTCGTCTAGTCCGAGTCAGTCGAGTAGCCAGTGGCCCTTTGAGTCATGTTTGTCTTACATCGAGTATGTTCACCCTTTTTGTGCAATGCAATGAAATATATATTTTTTAAATCAAACTTCTATTGTGCTTTGAGATGCCTAATTTGGGAACTGAACTAGATTCTAATGCCCATAAGGGACAATTTGATAACGGAAATTGATCATTCAATGGAAATCATAGTGTTCAAATCGATAGATATTCCCTCAAGACTGAATGAACCAAGGCAAGAGTAATACAGGGGCAACGAAGACCTCTTTGAGCCGTCAAATCCCAACCAACTGAAATGAGGACGATGCAATGAACGTACATGCTCTTGACCAATTAAGGAAATGATAAGAGGTCATCTTTTGATAAACCTCACTATACCTCGCTTACCTATGCTATATATATCCGCTAGTTAGACCTTTGAGCCTAATAGCCTTTCTTTCAAAACCCACACATAGGCACCCCGTGAAAGTCAAACGAACAATGCAAGAGAAACAACCTGTAAAGAACAACAACAAAGTGGCTTTTTAGCCGAACTACGTCATGACCTGATCCCTATTTGGGTACGTAGGCAGCCTGAAATCAGGTTCGGTAATAATACAGCAAATGCCAACAATACAAGACAATCATGCACAAAACAAAAAAAAAACAAAAACAAAAACAAAACAAAAAAAAAAGAAAAAAAAAGTACTTGGCCAACAAAGAACAAAGCTTCACCAAAGGATAAGGCATACAGAAGCTGGTTCCACCCCGACACTGAACAAGTATCATAGGGTGCCCTACCCTTGCTGAAACAGTAAATTTGAGCCATATCTCGTTTCTAGCCAAACCACGTTTCGTCCGAAACATTAAGCCCTCATTGATTTTTGAAATGAATTGAGCATTAACGTTCAAAAGCATTCGTCCTCATTATTTGACAGGCGATGATGAGAGAAGACTGAAGAATTATTGGAGAAAGGTTCAAGAACAGATGAGAAGATGCAAAACTTTTGTACTCAGTCCTGGTGAAAACCCGAAAGGGTCCAGGGGCAAAAAAGGGATAAATCAAATTTCACGGGCATAGTAAGGAATCATCAATCCTACTATTGCGCAAAAATTACGTGAACCCAGTCCTGGTAAAAACCTGAAAAGGCCCAGGGGCAAAAAAGGGATAAAAATCAAAATGTGCAACCTAGTCGCGGTGAGAAGCTGAGAAACTCGGGAGCAAAATAGGGAAGCATAATTAATACAAGTGCGAGTATCAATCAATCAGGAACAGATGCAGATCTATTCTAAAGATGATCAACCACAGCTTCATCAATGTTACCTGAAGGCAAAGGAACCTAGCTAGGTCTCCCACTGCAGGCAATCTCAGACACACATATAAGTGGTCAATTTCATTATAAACAGTCTGCTGGTCAACCGTTAGTCTACCGTCAAACCACTAGTCAGTTAGTCCATCAATCTTTTTAAGTTTTTCGCATCACCTGTCAGTCAATTCATCAGTCTTTTATCAAGTCGTGTGAATTCATAATCAGTCAAAGTCCATTCCCCAGTAGAGTCAGCTCAAAGTCGACTGTTCACTCTCGCTGGTGCAAGGAAAACACTGGAACCATGGCAAGGTAAAGTCAGTAGACTATCCTAGATGTCACAGATGTTTAAAAAAAGATCAGTACACCCTGGGGGGCAAGTACCAACAATTGGACCATCTGAGCCGGGGGCAATCCAGTTCGGCAGGTCAGATATATACAGAGAGGCAAAGATACATGCAATGGCTCAGGGTCACAACTCTCGCTCCCTCATATCCAATTCATTCGAATTTTCAAACTCATTGTCATACTCTCTATAACTCTTGCTTATTCTTATCAGCAACCTATTCAAATCTCTCTAGGTGAAGCAGTCGGGCGGCTGTCTTTACCATTTTTATCGTGCAACCCAGTCAGATAATGGGGCCGTTGTCTGTACTGTGTTGTATTCTCCTTCAGTGAGACAATCGGACGGTTGTCTACTCTATCTTGGCTTGCTACCAGGTGAAGCAGTCGGGCGGCTGTCTTTACCCTCTTTATCTTGCTACCCAGTCAGACAATGGGGCCGTTGTCTGTACTGTATTGTATTCTCCTTCAGTGAGACAATCAGACGATTGTCTACACTATCTTGGCTTGCTACCAGGTGAAGCAGTCGGGCGGCTGTCTTTACCCTCCTTATCTTGCTACCCAGTCAGACAATGGGGCCGTTGCCTGTACTGTGTTGTATTCCCCTTCAGTGAGACAATCGGGCGATTGTCTACACTATCTTGGCTTGCTACCAGGCGAAGCAGTCGGGCGGCTGTCTTTACCCTCTTTATCTTGCTACCCAGTCAGACAATGGGGCCGTTGTCTGTACTGTGTCGCATTCCCCTTCAGTGAGACAATCCGGCGATTGTCTACACTATCTTGGCTTGCTACCAGGTGAAGCAGTCGGGCAACTATCTTTATCCTTATTTATCCTTGTCAGACAATCGGGCGGTTGTCTACAGGTTCGCTTCCCCTTCACTAATCAAGGAGTATACTGTCACGGTTGTGTGACCGGGTGTCAGTTGTGGCCTCCAGTGAAGTTCTTCTTGCTCTACTAGCTCACTAATCAAGGGGTATGCTGACGCGGTCGTGTGACCGGGTGTCGTTTACAGCCTCCAGTGACGCTAATCTTGCACCCATCATTGCTTTGATTCATCTCCGGTAGATGGTCGTGTGATTGACCCTCAACTCACCTATCTTCGGTGAAATGGTTGTGTGATCGACCCTCACCTCATCTATCTTCGGTGAAATGGTTGTGTAATCGACCCTCACCTCATCCATCCTCAGTGAAACGGTTGTGTGATTGACCCTCACCTCATATATCCTCGGTGAAACGGTTGTGTGATCGACCCTCACCTCATCTATCATCGGTGAAACGGTTGTGTGATCGACCCTCACCTCATCTATCATCGGTTGTGTGATTGACCCTCACCTCATCTATCCTCGGTGAAATGGTTGTGTGATCAACCTTCACCTCATCTATCCTCGGTGAAACGGTTGTGTGATCGATCTTCACCTCATCTATCTTCGGTGACACGGTTGTGTGATCAACCTTCACCTCATCTTCGGTGGATGGTTGTGTGATCAACTTTCACCTCATTTCCGATGAAATGGTTGTGTAATCAACCTTCACCTCATCATCCGGTGGATGGTTGTGCGATCAACCTTCACCTCGTCTTCGGTGGAATGGTTGTGTGATCAACCTTCACCTCGTCTCTGGTGGAATGGTTGTGTGATCAACCTTCACCTCATCTCCAGTGGAATGGTTGTGCGATCAACTTTCATTTCATCTCCGTTGAAATTGTTGTGTGATCAACCATCACCCTATCTCCGTTGAAGTGGATACATGTTCACTCCTCTCATCCATCATGCATCTCCAGCACTCCACATTTTTGTCTTGGCAAACTTAACTTAGTTTCAGGTTAGTTCATTATCATTTTTTATATTTTTTCAAGTTTCGCAGGTTTTACTGTGCAAAAATAGTAGTGATTTCAGTCTTTGTCGTTCGCTTGCCCGCACCCTCTGACAAAGAGAGGCAGCTGTAAGCACCCTATTTTTGCACCCCCTATTCCTCTTCCCACTTCTTCAAATGCTCCAAGGTTTACCCAAGGCCCAAGCCCATTTGGCCAAACTTGTACCCAGACAACTTAATCAAACCCAATTATCTAATTTTATTACCCAACCCAAGTAGTCAAGCCCAAATACCCAATCATCCAATTGCCTAAGCCAAAGCCTATTTCCATAGCCCAAGCCCAAATGTCATAGTTAAAGTCCAATAATCATAACCCATGACCCATCTACTAATAACCCATGATCCATAAGACCTAATCCATATATCCATATCCACCTACCCTATATCCTACAACCTATACCCATATAACCCATAGTTCACTCAACCCACCAACTCTCTTACACCTCTCTTACACCAACCCATACCCATATAACTCATAGTTCACTCAACCCACCAACTCTCTTACACCTCTCTTACACTCTATATCCTAGAACCCATACCCATATAACTCATAGTTCACTCAACCCACCAACTCTCTTACACCCCTTACAATACTCAACCATCAACTCTCTTACACTCCTTACAACACTCAATCTATCAACTCACTTTACAACACTCAAGTCTTTACCACTAGCTCTTTTTATCCCCCATGTAAAAGACACAACCCAACCTCTTAGTTTTCCTATAAATACCAATCCCTTAGCTCCTTAGATCCATCCCTCAAGACCCCTGGAAGGTTCCCACTCACTTGTGTTTCTCTTGAGTTTGAAGAAGGGAGAAGAAACTAAGGTTTAGAGTTTGGAAAGAATTCTAAGACTAAAAGCTTAGAGTTCTTCACTAACTCTCTTCCTTTGTGGATTCTAAAACCCTACCCCTTGGAGCATTGAAGGAGAATTCTTGGAGGAGTAGGCACTCCTTCTTTCATTTTCTCTTCTTTTTTATCTTTTTTTTTATTTGGTTCTCTCTTTTTGATCTCTTATTTCTCAAGCATAGTTGGGCATCTCTACACCAATCTAATGGTGTAGAGGGACCCCATATCAAAGACAAGGAGATGCTCCTTTTTTCTTTTCCTTTCCATATACATATTTTCTTCTTTTTTATGTACCCACAAGTGTGGATATGGGTAGGCCCATAGAGAGTGGAAGCTAAAGCTATACCTCTCTTCTTCATTTTGTTTTCTTTTGAGATTCTAGTCCTCTTTCTAGAATTTTTTGTGAAAGTTCATCCCCTCTCTAACATTCTTTAGAACAACATTACATCATTAATAATTGTGTAAATGAACCACCTTAAAAGGGAGATGATGAGTTTTCATTTTCTTTTATTTCTTTATTTTTCCTTCATGTTCTATGTTGAATGGGTAGGTGATGGTTTAAGGACTTAAAATAGATGATAGTTTAAGGACTTAAAGAGGATATTCTTAAAAATGTCTCATACCAAAGACAATGGTATTTGATCTATTATCAACATCAATCCAACAAAATAGGTGTTGGTAATAGACCATTTACTATTCATAAGGCACATCCCTCTTTATGTCTTAAACTATAATCTTTTAGCCAAACTCTTGGACTAAATTTGACTTTAGTTAAGTTTGTCAAAACCTTACCTATATGAAAATTCAAAAACATGATAAAATCTCAAAATACCAAAAACATGATAAAATCTCAAAACACCAAAAACATTCAAATATAACCAAAATATAAAAAACATTCAAATATCCCCAAAAATCTAAAAAAATATAAAAAATACAAAAAGACCAAAAAGAGACTTGTAGGACATCCTTAGCTTTGGTTAGCTCATCTAAGCATGGATAAATACCCTCTAACCGCGGTTAGACTTAACACTTGTGCACTTGACCTCCCCGGTCAACTAAACCATAGCCTTCTAGGGTAGACCCTTTGACCATCCTATGCACGCACACACTCCCCCTAGCCTCGGCACGGGCTCATGTGCCAGAACTACGCTCGGTCTGATCTCACCATGTGAGTACGTAGGCAACTCAACTCGGGTTCGACCCTAGCCATCTAGCTTTCTATTTTTCTTGGATTAGCACTCACTTAAAAACTTTGGACATTTTAATTAAACTTTGAGATTATAATTGGCTTAAGTTTAGGGAGTAGGTAACCGTTATAAAACGGAGGTCTTGGGGTGCCTAATACCTTCCCCAGGACTTAATCGAACCGCTTACCCTAACTCTGTAAAGACCATTTGCCTTATCCAAACAAACAAATACCCGGGACCTATCCCTAAGAATGAATAGGTGGCGACTCAAGTCAAAACATATAATTGTGAAAGTGGGTTGGAAAATCCCATGCTCACAGGAAACACCCCAAAAGTTTCTCTCACCCAAATTGTTAGGTTGAGAACAAATTAGTGGTAGGGGCATTTCTATAAAAAAAGAAGAAAAGAGAACCCCACTCCCATACATGTAGGTATAGAAAAGAAAAGTTTTAAAAAAACAAGTGTATTTTAAGCATCCCACTATTATTGAGGTGTAGTTGGAAAAAAACCCTAATAAAGTGGATAGGTGAATGGTTGGTGGATAGTGAAAGTAGAGGTTGACCGAGAGTAAGGCTGCACTCTATCTTTGCATCTATTGGCTCTTTGTAGCTAGGCTCGTTTACTAAACGAGTTCGAAAACAGTGTTTAAGCTCGGCTCTTTTACTAAATAAACGAACCATACTCGAGCTTTTAACGAGCCGAGCCCAAGTAGTTTACGAACATTTTGATCAATAATCACCCCTATTTGTAGTCCGTCTAGGAATTATAGCCAATTGCGGTTGAATTAGGCGAGAGTTCAATCGCACCCACAAGTCATTAAGAGTTCATTTTAACCCATATTAAACATGGTTAAGATTTATTAACCTTTAAGGTTCAACAACAAAATAACCTTAATTTTAAAAAAATAATATTTTAAAAATTTTATTAAGATTAGGAAATTTTAAGCCTAATGTTAATTTTAAATAAAACATTTTTTCTAAACACTAAGGTTAGATTGTTGAATCCTAAGTGGTAGTGAATCTTAATCATGGTTTATAAATATTAAAGGGAACACGTGTTAACCTATGGTGTGATCGAACTCTTCCCGAATTCAATCGCGATTGGTTGTGATTGTTTAACCTAAGGGTTAAATCTTAACTATAGTTAAAGAGAGTTCAAAGGGGTCACATTAATTTTTTTTCTTTTAAAACCTGGGTTAGATGATTTAACTCTAAGGGTTAGTGTATCTTAACCTAAGTTAAAGATAGTTAAAAAGTGACACATTAATTTTTTTTAAAAAAACCAGGGTTAGATGCTTTATCCCAATGATGAGAATCTTAATCACAAGGGTTAAAACTTATTAACCATAATTCAAGGATTGTTAAAAGACTTTATAAGGTTATGAAATATCATAAGGTCATGACAATCATTTTCCTAAAAATAACAAACTGAAGCCTAACGAAATTAGGGATTGATTGAGGTTGTTTGGTTGCAAAACCATAAGTTAATTTATAAAATTGTTACTCATAACAATGTATTTACAAAGCTAGTAAAATGCATTAGCTGATATGCAAATACCTCTTACCAATATCCCGCAAAATGTAGACGTGACCCTCGAATTAGGGGGCACACAAAGATCTTAGAAGATCTGTGTGCCCCTATTGCACAAGCCAATGGATACATTCATTAATTATTACATCCGTCAAAAGCTTGTTTTTCTTAGAAGGATTCTTTGCATCTGTTCGCTCTTTGTAGTGGGTCTAGGAATCATAACCACTTGGGATTAAACTCTCTTTGAGGTCAATCGCACCCACAAGTCATTACGAGTTCATTTTAACCCATATTAACCATGGTTAAGATTTATTAACCTTTAAGGTTCAATAAAATAACCTTAATTTTTTAAAAGATTATTTTAAAATTTTTAATTTAAGATTAGGAAATTTTAAGCCTAAGGTTAATTTTAAATAAAATTTTATTTCTAAAAACTAAGGTTAAATCAGTGTTGTCAGAACCGGACCGGACTGGTAGGTCGAACCAGTGGAATCGGGAACCGGCCCCCTCACTGGTTCCCAAAACCATCAAAACAAAACTCTTTAAAAATCGGTCAAAATCGGCCAGAACAGGTCAGAACCGGAAAAAATTAAGAAAAAATAGATTTTTTGCAAAAAGCACACAGTCAAACCGGTCGAATCGAGAACTGGCCACTCTATCGAATTGATGCCCGATTCGGGTATGAAATCAGTGGGTTAGATTGTTGAATCTTTAAGTGTTAGTGAATATTATCCACAATTTATAAAGATTAAAAGGAAATTTGTTAAACCTATGGGTGTGATTGAACTCTTCCCAAATGCAATCACGATTGGCTGTGATTGGATCTCGGTCTCTTAATAACCTAAACCTCCTAACCTGTTATCCGCTCCCGCACTCAAACCTCGCTCCCGTTCTCAAACCTCGCTTTCACATCGGGAGCTCGATTTCAACTTTTATAAACCTCGCTCTCACCTAAAGGTATGTTTTATATGTAAAGTTTTAATTTTATCCTAAGTTTTCATAAGAAATGAAGTTTATTTTATCATTTTTCTTAATAGGGTACAAGATTCATATAAGATTTGTTAATTATTAGTGATCTTGTAATTGAATTTAGAATGATACATTTAATAATTCAATAGTCATCTTGTTTGTTGTGATGAAAAATTTGAATTACGAATTATTTTATTAATTTTTTTTTTGAGTTTAAAAAACAAAAAAAAATATATTTACATGTACAGGTAATTTTCAAGAACATCAATATATAATTTATGTATATATATCAGCACTCTGAAGGCACTCCCAACCCTATCCTAAATTAAAATTTGACGCTCTTACTTTAGCTTGGTGTAAAAGCCCTCATGCACAGTATGTATTTTATGCTCAATCACGATTGACTGTAATTGGATCTCTGTCTACTGGCCCTCGTGCACAGTATTTTCTGCACGTGCTTTTCAATCACAGGACATAGTCGGTGAGAAAAACGCAACAACTCATCAAAATCTTTTTTTAACGGCTCAGGATCCTCTCGAGTTCAACTCGAGAGAATCCTCTCGAGTTGAACCCCTAGAGGTCGCCACGTGTCTCCTTTGACACCCCTTAACCATGGGTAAGGTTCACCCACCCCTAGGGTTCACTAACCCATCTTTGGTTTTTTTATTAATTATTATTTTTTAAATTAAAAAAATATTTTTAATATTAAAAAACTCTAAAAACAGTTTTTTTAATTAAAAAAATAATAATTAATAAAAAAAAAAACCAAGGATGGGTTAGTGAACCCTAGGGGTGGGTGAACCTTACCCATGATTAAGGGGTGTCAAAGGAGACACGTGGCGACCTCTAGGGGTTCAACTCGAGAGAATCCTGTGCCTTTTTTTAACTCGGTTAAAAAACATCAAATTTCACTTAGTGTTAAAAAAATTAATATATCTTTTTTGAAAATCGAAGGATAGGTTGGGTTAACCCTCGAAATGTATGAATCTTAACCACAGTTAAGACGTGTCCCGTTACGACATGAAAAAATTTCGATTATAAAAGCAAATGATGGCCAGTCAAATTTCTCAAAAACCCAAACATGGCTTCTCTCCTGAGCACCACAACCACCAACACCACCATCGCCGCTTCCTACTCTCCATTTCCTTTCTACCAGAAGAGGTCGCGTGCTTCCCTGGTTGGCACCAGAAGTTATAGCTTCGTTCGGAAGCTGTCATGCAAAGCTAGAAATGGAGACCAGAAACCAACACAGGGAAGTGATAATGGCGAAACCTCTCCAGGGAGGATGGACAGGAGGAATGTGCTTATCGGCCTAGGAGGGATGTACGGAGCAGCTGGACTTAGTCCAGACCAGTTAGCCTTCGGAGCTCCGATTTTGCCTCCGGACATATCCGCATGCGGTCCAGCCAATATTTCTGATGAAGGACCGACTGTAGCATGTTGTCCTCCATTGACTTCCAAAATCGTTGATTTTGAGCTACCTTCTTCGTCGACCCCCTTGCGTGTTAGACCAGCCGCTCACAAGGTGGACGCTAAGTACCTAGCCAAGTATTCGAAAGCCCTTTCTCTCATGAAAGCTCTCCCTGACGACGATCCTCGCAGCTTCAAGAACATCGCCAATGTTCATTGTGCCTACTGCAATGGCGCTTACGACCAGGTCGGCTTTCCGGACCTGGAGTTGAGTGTTCACTTCTGCTGGCTCTTCTTCCCATTCCATCGCTACTATCTCTACTTCTACGAGAAGATCTTGGGAAAATTAATTGGCGACCCCACCTTCGCAATCCCTTTTTGGAACTGGGATTCTCCTCCTGGCATGACAATTCCAGCCATCTATACCGATTCCAATTACTCTCTCTATGACCAGTACCGGGAAGCCAAGCACCAGCCACCGACGTTGGTCGATCTCGACTACAGCGGCACAGAGACAACGGTGACTGGTGAAAAGCAGATTCTCAGCAATCTCTCTGTCATGTACCGGCAAATGGTGTCCGGGAGCACCACTGCGCAGCTCTTCTTTGGAGACTCCTATCGCGCAGGCGACACGGCAGACCCAGGAGCTGGGACTCTGGAGAGCACACCCCACAATTCGATTCACCGATGGGTCGGTGATTCGACCCAGACCTATAACGAAGACATGGGTAACTTCTACTCAGCTGGGCGAGACCCGCTGTTCTACGGCCACCACGCCAATGTCGACCGAATGTGGACAATATGGAAAGGATTGGGAGGAAAACGAAAGGACTTCACGGACTCAGACTGGTTGAACTCGGCGTTCCTGTTCTACGACGAGAACAAGCAGCTAGTGCGAGTGAAAGTCAAAGACTGCCTTAACCAGAAGGACCTGAGATACACGTACGAAGATGTGGAGATTCCATGGCTGAAATCTCGGCCGACCCCTCGTAAGGCCAAGGCAACCAGCGAATCAACGACAGCAACGAGTGTAGAGTTCCCGAAAGTACTGGACTCGGTGGTGAGGACTGTAGTGGAGAGGCCGAAGAAGAAGAAGAGAAGTACGAAGGAGAAGGAGGACGAGGAAGAGATACTGTTGATTACCGGAATAGAGCTGGAGAAAGACGTTTACGTGAAATTCGACGTTTTCATAAACGACGTGGATGAGACGGTGATCAGCCCGGACAACACAGAGTTCGCCGGAAGCTTTGTGAATTTGCCGCACAAGCACGGGAAGAGGGAGATGAAGGCGAAGACGAACCTGAGGTTGGCATTGACGGAATTGCTGGAGGATTTGGAAGCCGAGGACGACGAGTCGGTGGTGGTGACTCTGGTGCCAAGACAAGGGAAGGCCACAATTGGAGGAATCAAGATTGTGTTTGCTTCTTGATCACCCAATTTCGGATCTATCTAATATCTATCTATCTATTATTAGTGGTATTACTATTAGATCTCTCTGTATTTCTGCTTTGACTACTTGCTTTGATTAGTAGTTTAAATAAGACTTGAGATCGATATATATGGATGCCAATGGGGATGAGATTGTAATTTAACCTTTTTTTTTTTTTTGGGGAATGCTACTCCGGTTTCTTATTTCCTAAAGTTCATCGATAATTAAATTTAAATCTTGCCCCTCCCTTTATTTGTAATTTGCAAAAAAAACCCATAAAAGTACATAGATTATAACCCAAATCTTCCATCCCCTTTCTCCTGAGTCCTGCCCCTCTCTCTTTCCTAATATGTGAAAACAAAATTAGAAGAAGAAGGAAGCTGTTCTCATACGGAAAAAAATCAAAGGGAAACCCACCCCAAAAAAGGAGAAAAAGAGTGGAGAAATGGGTGCTTGAGCATGTCTTTCTTCTCTTGAAATAAAATTCAGAAATTTAGAAGGATAAGGAAGCTAGCTGTTCTCTTATGGGGAAAAAAAAAAAGTGAAGGAAACCAGTCTGCTTCACCATGTTGGAGCGGAGCTCCCTTTTCTACAAAGCCCATGGCAATTCTGTAATCACGAGAATGCAAAAAAAAACTCTTGTCTTTTTTCATAATTACAAAACTTCCACCCAACGTTGCACGCAAGTGTGGAGCTCCGTATGACGTACGGAAGCAGAGCTCCGGCTCATATTTAAACAAAAAAAAAGTGGAGAAATGGGAGCTTGAGCATGTCTTTCTTCTCTTGAACTAAAATTCAGAACAAATTTCACATCAAAACACGGTAATGATTAAAAAAGGGAAAAGAGAAACTAATAGAATAAGCTAAATGCTGGTTTCCATTCGCGAGAGAAGGCAAGAGCCATGGCATTGCTCACCGTTAACGAAGCACGAAACATTTCATTCGGAAGGAAGAGAGAGAGAGAGAGAAAAGAAGAAGAAGAAGAAGAAGAAGAAGAAGAAGAAGGGGTGAGAGAGTCAGAGATGGAAGATTATCCTCTTTTTTATAATTTTATAATTATTATGAGGGCCTTTAATGGTTTCTTTTTAAATATAAACAAAGTGAGGGAGAGATTTGAAATGTGATTGTTGCTAAGCCTTTAACCGTATGCTTTGCAGCCGGGAAAAAGGATAGATGTTGGTCGTATGGAGAAAGTGAGGGAAATAAGAAACTCGGGTAGCATTTCCCTTTTTTTTCTTTTTTTTTTGAAGAAATTAATTAGGCACACGGTCAATTGAACCGTCAGCCGGAGCAATCCAAGAAAAGAAATGCCTTAGGAAGAGAATTTATGAAAACAATTTAATGTTAAACAATATTCCTCTTTTTGGTTTGTAATTACTAAACAATCATTGCCTCCACTATATGGGTCAATAGGAGCAGAAGCTCTTCATCATAATAGTTAATCTCTTAAAAAATTCTGAAAAACCAAGCTTTTTGTTCCTCCGTAAAGGATATGGCCCTTTTTTTTTTTTCTCTTCTTTAATTTCCAACTTATTATTTTCAGTTATTGAATTCTAGATTTTCTTGTCTTCTACAAAAGAAACGAGTGTTTTCTTCGGACCAAGAGGGAGAGAGGGTGAGCGAGGGAGAAGGAGATGTAGGCTGCTATTAACAATTTGGGGTTTTAATTCCATGGAATTTGAAATATTTTAAGCTGATAATATATTTGTGGGACTCTTATATATTTTGCTAATTAAAGTATATACTGCTTAGTTAAAGTATCTACCGATCATTCTAATAATAGAATGATTGGAAGAAATTATTAGGTGCAAAGAAGAGGTGGTTCATATATTCTGTCCAATTGTGGTGGACCAAATAATTGGCTAATTGACTCACAAACTGACAAGTACATGAACTAAAAAATCCCCGAGGCGATGGGTCTTGCCCACTGAAACATGTGGAGAAATCTGCCATGAAAAAACTTAGGGAAAAAAGAGTTTAAAAGGATTTCCCGAAAATATCTTTATTCATTTTGGATTTTTTAAATAAAGATACCCTTAATATTTAAGCATGGCTTGGATGAATTTTGAACCAGAGTTCCTTTTTTAAAAAAAATATTATTATTAGAGAATAACTATCAAAGGAGTTCCGGTTGAACAGTCAACCAAAACAACCTAAAATTTGTATTGGAAATGAGTATTTATGAAAAAAATTGTACGGTTAAGAAATACCTTTCTTTTTATTCATAATTATCAAACTACCACTTCTCGGACAAATTTTGGGTTGCTCCGATGATTGTTCAACCATATCTCATGTTCATAGTTAATCTCTTATTATTATTAATGAACCGGAGATCCTATTCATAAGAAACTCAAAAACAAGGGGGGGGGGGCAAAAGCTCCAGCATTTGGAATCTATGGAGCCCCCCTGACAAGCACATACAAATACAAAGTGCATATAAAAATAATAGGCTTATCTATTTCGGAAGGGGGACCGGAGAAATTTCAACGAAATTAAAAACGATGATGTATACACCCACCCACCCTGACAAGCACATACAAATTCAAAGTGCACGTAAAAATAATAGGCATATCGATTTTGGACGGGGACCGAAGAAATTTCAGTGAAATTAAAAACGATGATCTATACACTTAACCGGGAGCTCCGTGGTCCAAACTTCATGAAGGTGGGGTTGGCCTCATATTTAAATCATGATTTATACACTTAGATGGTGACACTGTATTTAGATGAATTGTAATCAAGAGGACTGTTAGCCCTCCTCTCAGGTGGTTGGCTCAGGTTCAAAGTAGGAAATGCCTAAGAGTAGGGCCAGCACTCCTCTTGTATTGGGTCTATCTTTTGTCTGATTATTATTCTTTTTCCCCAAAAGAAAAAAAAAAAAAAGTCAAGCATGTTGAGCCCATTTTCTTTAAAATGATGTAAAAGATCTATTAGGGGATCTTTGAAATTGTTTCTACAACTGACCTACAGTCAGTTGCTCTTTGATCAATCAAGCTTAGGTGACCGTGAGGTAAAGCATCTGATCAATCCTCTCATCTGTTTTTCCTCATATTTGATTGATATACGTACATACGAACAAAAAGAGAGAATTCAAGATTTATGATAACTGTGTTTCATACTCGTTTGTTTGATTGATTCCTTGATGGTAAATCTAAAAATCATTTTCTCTCTACTTCAAGAAATCCGATGGTAAATCTAAAAATCATTTTCTCTCAACTTCAAGAAATCCTAATTTTATTGTGTTTTAGGGTTCTAAAACAGATATATGGTGTCGTTTAGTGGGTGATGGTGATTCTTTACTTTGAATCTTTTGGTAGCTGCGGTGGGTTAGTTACTTTTTTTTTTTTGGGTTAAACTCTTTTTTTTGGTTGGAGGGTTAAACTCACTCACACACAGATGACATGTGAGACTAAGCCACCACACCTCTTCAAAAGGGCCTATTCTTGAAGAGGGGGAGGAGCCTTACAAGGCACAGGAGGAGGCACATCAAACTTTAGATGTGGGACTACGAGAAGCTTATTATTATCCAACCGTCCAATTGTGGTCTAGACTGTCCATTTACTTTAGTTAGGACAAATACTATAGCTTTTCCCTTTTTTTTTTTTTTTTTTCTTGTTCAATTTGAAGTGTTTTTTAGTAGGTTCAGTGTTCTTTGCAAAGCCTTAGATTTTGTTATTTGTTCCTGTAAAAAAAAAAAAAAGATATGATGACGTTGCATGCATAAACCCTTCTAAATATAAACAAACTAGTTGATGGTAATGGTTCCAGCTCCCAAGTTGGGGTGAAGGGGTTCAAAATGAGATTGAATCACAACCAATCGTGATTGAACTCGGGAGAGTCAATTGCATCCATAGGTCAACACGTGTCCCAAATAATCCCTATTAACTATTGTTAAATTCACTAACCCTTAAGATTCAATAATCTAACCTAAATAAAAGGAGGGTTTGATTGTGGACGCTTTCGGGAAAAATGTTTGATGAAAACTTTTGTCCATCAACGAAGTTACCGGCTTTTTATAGACATCAAATCACAACCAATCATGATTGAACTCGAGGTGAGTTCAATTGTACCACAGGTTAACATGTGTCCCTTCTAATCCCTATTAATAATGGTTAAGATTCATTAACTCTTACCGTTCATCAATCTAACCTTAGTTTTTAGAAATTTTATTTTTAAAGATATTAATCCTAAGGTTAAATTTTCTTAACCATAGGATTAATTGTTTTAAAATGTTTTTTTTTAAAAAAAAACCAAGGTTATATTATTAAACCCTAAGAGTTAATGAACCTTAACCACAATTAATAAGGGTAAGATGGACACATGTTCGACCTGCATGATTGAACTCTCTCCAAGTTCAATCACGATTAGCTGTCATTCAATCTCCTTTTTATAAGGGTATACAAATAGATATAGATATAGATATATTTAAAAAATATAACTATCTAGGAATTCAATCCGGATTGGCTGTGATTCAATCTCTTTTCAAAATATGCAATTTATAGAAAGAACAATAGTCACCTCCTTGTGCCGTGGAGGAGTAGGAGGGGACTATTCCTCCTCGCTCTCACAAACGCTTTGAACTATGGTTAAAAAATTAATCACCTCCTGGCCCTAAAAAGGAGGGATGAGACAGTAACTCATCTCCTCGGCGATGAGTGACTATTTTCCTTATAGAAAACGGCAAGCTTCTAGAATATACCCTATAAATATAGTGTATTATAATAAATATCAATTATTTTTATATTATATTATATTTTTATTATTATTTAAATGTACTGTAACATCCATCCCACTTTCATTTCCTAAGACGCCCTTTTTCATTGTTGTAAATGTGGGACGTCCAGAACTCAAGACTACCACTAATTTCCCGGATACCTTCCCAACAACGATAACGTGGGTGCTCCTAGGCTCAATGTCGAGACCTAGGGTCTACGGTCGTCTTCGGACTATTGGACTACACCCACGGAGGGTCCTTTAACAGTGTTTGAAGACTTTTTTTTTTTTTTTTTGGGGGAAAAAGATTATCGCTAGTGGATGCTCGAGTTGGTCGCAAGGGCATCCCGAACCAAGAAACAGGCGACGATTTTAAAGTTAGAAGTCATTTCACTTTCTCCATGATTTTAACTTCTCCCCAACTGACAGCTTTTTCCCTTTAAAATCGCTACACGTCCTCTCCTTTTTCTTATCTTTATCTTTAAGCCTTAAGCATTTTCGCTTTTCCACTTCTACCCCTGTCCTCTCGGCTCATTAGTGTCGTTCCATAACCGACTTCCCAAGCATTAATTCAATGAAATCGGTGATCCAGAGCTTCAAATGAGTGAAATTTGAAGGGCTTTGACAGTCGAAGAAGTAAGTATAAGAAAAACTAAAAAGGATCCATGAAAGGACTCGCCGTCGCCGGCTACAGTGTCTTATAAGTTCTACCCGACGCTGTAAGTTCTCTATTTTTCATATCTTTTCTGTCTTGTTTCCTTTGAAATTGAAAGATTGATTCACTTATCTTGTTTTATTTTTATAGAATGCATTCTTGTTTTGTTGTCCTCGTTACTCATACACAAACACCTTGTTTCTCATCTCCTCAGCCCCAAGCACCTTGAAGCTTCATGTTTAGGGGTTTAAGGATTAATTGAGTTCAGCTTTTTGGATTTATTTAGGGGTTTGGGGATTATTGATTGATTTGAGCTTACCTTTTGGGGTTTATTAGGGGTTTTGGAATTAACTGAGTTCGGCCTTTTGGGGTTTATTAGGAGTTTTGGGGGATTAATAGTTTTGAGTTTATTTTTTGGGGGATTAATTGACTTTATTTTTCCAGGTTTAACATCAAAATTCAAATAAAATTATGCCCATGAAAATAATCTGTATAGAGAGTAACGGGTAGATAATCTTTAACAAGGTTTTCTATGCACCATGCTCCTCCACTCCCAACCTTCAGATGCTCCCTAAGATTGACTCTTCCACAAGATCTCAAGGTTACTCAAATGCTCTCTAAGAGAAGAAAATAAAAGTTTAGAGAAGGTAACTTAGGTAATAGATATTCTTGTAAGTAATACTGTGCTAGTCAAATTTTTTTTATAAACATTTGCAACTTGTGATAATAATAGTTGACTAGGGACTGAAATCATGTTTCCAGAACTTTTTGACAGAAATTTTCACAGAGTTTTCGTTTTGCAACATCATTAAAATTTTTGACAAATTCTCACGAAACTTAACAGAGTTTTCGTTTTGCAATCTCATCAAACTTTTTGACAAATTTTCACTTAACTTTTTTTTTTTTTGGTAAGCCATAATATTAACAAAAGGAAGAATTGATACATTTCAGACCATACAATCATGACCGAACAGTGGCGCAGGCTTAATAGTGAGCACATAAGATGTGGTGCTGAGGGGTACATACAATAGAGAGAGCAAAAAGAGAATACTGTGCTCGAAACTGAGTCACTAGATGGCGTACATCGTCCACAAAATGCCGAATCGGATAAGGGCTAAGATCAGGAGAAAGAATGCTATTAACTTTAGCGTAGAGAATATAACCATCGAAGATAACCGCCACTGAAAGGCCATCAAAATGCCTAACCGAATGGCTAGGATTTCGGCAATAGCGGGGTCCGAACCTGCCGCAAAAAGAAGTCATACCAATATCTCAATTGGAGGAGTTGAAGCCGATACAACCCACTCCAATACAATGAAGAGAGGCGTTCAGGGCCCCATCTACCTGGATGATGTGTCGATGGACAGGGGGAGAGAGTCCACGCAAGATGCTGGGGTGCTGATGGTGGTGTCCAAATCGCGAGAGGCTCGGGGAAGCAGCAACTACTATTGGAGGCTCGAGAGCATCTGAGAAGGCCAAATATAGTTGTGATGTATGATAAGCCACCTACCGTAAAATATCATGAAGTAAAAATTGAACATTATTGAGGATGAAGTTATTACGACCATGCCAAAGGCACCACAGGATAAGTGCCCAAGAGTGAAAGCCCACATGCTGGACCTTATCTTGGATATCCATATAGAACGAGAACCAATATAACCCAGTCCTGCACAGAAGAAAACGGAAGATCCAAGGTTCGTAAGGTTAAGGGGGAGGTGAACCAGACTTGGGTTGTGATCGGGCACTGTGCAAAGAGGTGCCATTGTGTTTTAGAAGTGGAGTGATACGAGGGACAAAGGGGGTCAGTGGAGATATTACGCGATAAGAGATTAGATCTACCAGGGAGGAAATCATAGATACTTTGCCAAAGAAAAAGCTTAACCTTTGGGGGAGGAACACTAGCCCAAAGCCAATGCCAAAAGGCTTTTGGGGCTGGAGGGACAACGTTGGATGAAGTGAATAGCCCGGGAAAGGACCCTGAGACGATCCTCCGATAAGTCGATTTAACTGTAAAACAACCATTTCCAGAATGGTTGATCCTCCCTTGGTTGGATGGGGAGGGGAATGTGGGAAATGCTATGGGCTATGTGAGGGGGGGGGGGGGGGGGGAATAAAGTAGAAAGGACAAGGAAATTCCAAGAAGAGGGAGACCTAGTAAATCAGCGACCAACTGGATTGAGCAATTAGGGGGACAGAATTGACTCAAAGAGTGAGGAGCGATTCTAGAATTCCAAGGATCAGTCCAGATGTTAACTTGACGACCGTCCCCTAAGTGCCAAACCAAACCATCCAAAATAACCTGGCGATTGGACATGATACTTTTCCACCCCCAAGAAGCGGAAGAATGAATAGGAGCGAACCGGATATTTGAATGAGGAAAATGGCGGGCTTTAGCCCATGGAGTAACAAAGAGAATGGGAGGATGAGAACTAGTTACTAAAGAGCCTCCAGAATTGCTTGGCCAATAAGGATAATTTCAAGGCGGCCATGGTGCGGCTGAACTACTGTCCATTTTAGGCTGACAGAGTGTAGGCTAGCAAAGCCAACGAACCGGGGAACAATTAAGGGAAGAACCCCACTAGAAGTCCCGTTGAAGCCCGTCAAGGGAAGAAGTAATTCGTTTGGGAAGCCGAAAGCAAGACATGAGATATGTTGGAATGGCAGATGAAACAAATTTTATTAAAGTAGCCTTACCAGCCCGAGGTAACAACTTTTCTTTCCAACCAGCCACCTTAGAGGCCACCCGCTCGTGAATATTGCGAAAGATGTGAACTTTGGAATTGGAGAGGGAGGTAGGCAATCCCAGATAACGGTAAGAAGGGGAGTGTCTTGGGATTCCCAATATCCGAGAAAGGACACGAGAATATCGAGCCAAAGTATTATGACTGAAAATTAAATGGGATTTGGAATGATTAATCATTTGTCCCGAAGCTAAACAATAGGATTGGAGAACAATTTTGATGTGGTTGATGTCAAAGAAAGAGGCTTTCGAGAAGAGGAAACAATCATATGCAAATAAGAGATGGGTGATAGAAGGGCTTCCACGCGCTACCCGAATGCCTTGTAAGAGGCGATCATGTTCATAGCGATGTAGTAGCTGGGATAAAGCTTCCACACAAATGATAAATAGGTATGGGGAAAGAGGGTCACCCTGATGGAGGCCACAACTAGGTCGAATGTGTCCATAAGCACCACCATTTACGAGAACTTGATAGGAGACAGTGGAAATACATTGGTGAATGAGGTGGATCCATTTGGTGCTAAAGCCTAGGCGAGTCATGACATTGAGTAAAAAGGACCATTCAACGCGGTCGTAGGCTTTATTCATGTCTAATTTGAGACCCATGAATTTGCCCTTCCCTCTAGATTTGTGGCGAAGATAGTGAAGAAGCTTTTGTGAGCTAGAAAGCCATTATCGTGTATCAGCCGCCCAATAATGAAAGCGCTTTGCTCAGGAGAAATAATCTCATCCATCACCTTGCGGAGGCGATTGGTAAAAACTTTGGCAATAATTTTATAAATCACGTTCTAGAGGCTGATAGGCCGAAATTCAAAAATTTGAGAGGGCTGGTGGACTTTGGGCACCAAGTTGATAAAGGTCTAATTAATGGCTCGAAGGAGGTAGCCTTTAGATAGGCAATCCAGACAAGCTTGAGTAATATCCGGACCAAGGATGGCCTAGTAGAGTTGGAAAAAATGGCCGGAAAAACCATCAGGACCCCGGGGCTATGGGAAAAGCTATTGTTTTCCCAATTTGAAAAAGAGCCTAACGGACTTCCTCGGCCAGGAAAGGAGCATCCTGAGAAAGGCTGGCATCAGGGGACAAGGATGAGGAGATGCAATGAAGGAGGGAGGGAACTAGGGGGCGATTAGAAGAGGTTGGAGAAAAAAGATAGAATTTCTTGCTTGATGAGACCCTCATCAAAGAGGTGGGCCCTAAAATTACCGATGAGATAGAGGATTTTGTTACTAACCCGCCATTGAAGAGTAGCCGCAAGAAAGTATTTAGTATTACAATTGCCCCAATGAAGCCAATTAATACGAGATTTTTGGGCCCAGTGAATCTCCTCACGAGTAAGCCAGGAATCTAATTGATTTAGAGTGGAAATAATTTCCTCTAGAGCAACCGCTAATGGGCTGAATTTAAGAGAGGCTAATTCTTCCCGAGCAACTTTGATATTGGATTGCAGTTGTCCGAATTCTTGCTTATTCCAAGATCGAAGGGCACCCCCTACATGTTGTATAGGCTTCCACAGCTGAAACATAGAGGATCCCGAGGAGGAATGGTTCCAGACAAAAACAATAGTACGCCGGAGCCTGGATGCGTGGTCCCTATAGATTCGAAACGAAAAGGTCGGGGACCCCGCCAAGAATGAGGAGCAAAATCAAGGAGGATAGGGAGTGGTATGAACCAACAAAAGGTAGATGAGAGACTAGAGAATCCGGGAAAAGAAAGCGCTAGTTAACATTAGCCAGACACTGATCAAGGCGTTCTTTTATGTTGTTAGGAGACCGGCGGTTATTAGACCAAGTAAATGAGGGCCCCTGAAAACCCAAATCCATCAAGTGACAGAAGTCAACAGTACACACCGGCGGAAGTGTTGTAAGAGCCAAGCCATGTGGGGATGAACACCCACTTTCTCATCCAGAGACAAAATGTTGTTGAAATCCCCCAACACACAATTGGGCCAGACCAAGAGGAGCAGATAGAACGAATGTCTTCCCAAATCGTCCATTTGAGAATAGGATCCGGGTGAAGATAAACTCTGAGGAGAAGGAAGATAGAATTGCTGTATGTCAGTACAGTGTGCAGAAATATTCACCAAACTTGTCAAAATTTTCATTTTGCAACATTATTTTAGCTTACACTTTACACAAGTATGTGCACATAGGGTCTCTATATCGCGCACATCATATGAAATCTACAAGGCATGATTCAAGAAAAAGAAGTTTACAAACATGCATTGCAGTTCATCAACATAAGAAAGAATCTCACCTTAGGGTTTGAAGTTGAGTCCTACTTGTGGTCTCATGGCCATGGAGATCAAAAACATCATCATCATTGATGTAGGACAATGCAATAAACCTAGGATGAGATATTGAGAGATCAAAATTGAATTGCGGTAATAAGGAAAATTATAAAATTACTTAGGATTCCACAATTACAATAAAGAAAGTCAAAAAAGAATTAGTAAACAACCCAGGTCAATCACAATTCCGCAGTAATGAATTTTAGACTTGATTAAGTGATCGTTTGGAAGTAGGAACTTCCAATAGCTTAGGGTTAAAGTCCAATACTCAATACAATTATTTGTCCGGCTTGAGAGTTTCAAAAAAGTCCCTCAATGATGATAATGGATGAAATATGAATGTGGGGGGCTGATTTCAATTAATGATGAATTGCAAATCACAAAATCAGCAGCAAAGTAATCAAGAGTCTTCAATATCTAGGGTTAGGGTTGATGTAAGGTTGTTGTTTTATGGTTTGAGATTGAGCTAGGGTCTAGGGTATTAACAAGGTTCTAAATGTCGATATCGCTCGACATGTCGAGCCGCAGAAAAAAGATATATCGAAGATATATTGTTTATCGGTGATTTTTGGAAAAAACGGTAAAAAAGGGCAAAACATGGAATTTTGTAGTAAAACTTTAGGAAATATTAAAATAGATATTAATACATATTTGAGAATAAAAACATTTTAAAAAACAACAATATATATATGAGATGCAATGAGAAGAGAGCATAGATATACGCTGACGAGTGATGATAATGTATGGTTGATTCATGTTTAGTGAAATAAGTTTATATTTCATTTTTAGTGAAATAAATTATATTATTTGGACGATATTCCTATGTATTATTTAGAATTATTAGCTATTTATTAAAATTCATAACTAAATAAAATATCCTAGTATGTCAAGTATAATCATTAAAATAAAAAAGACTTATATTAAAATTCTAATACTTTTTTTTGAATTGGGTGTAAAATATAAATCAATATTAGTTTTTAACATATTAATTTTTGTCATAAATATATAAAATATTTTTTTACATGACAAATCATTTTTAGAATTTTTTTTTCATAAAAATATTATATTAACTTATAAATTATAGCTAAGTGATTAGTAAAATGTTAGTATATTTTAAAAAACCCCTTATGAGTATAATCTTATTACCTATAAATAATTTTTAATTTATGAAATATTATTAGAAAATTATCAATTTTTAATATTACTAAAAAGTTCTTATCCCCCGTCTTTTATATTAAATGTTATATATTTTTTTAAATATTGTTTTTATGTTAATCAGAATGCCCAACGAAGTGGTTTATAATAGAATAGTGATTAGTGGAACGCGTGGCCATATGCCTGTCCACATGTCCCTTTTGACACCTCTTTTTACTATGGTTAAACTTAAATAATTAAGTTATTTTGGAAGGTAATAACTAATCAAGGTTACTATTATTTTTCAAAAACAAGGTTGGATGGATGAACCCTAGGGGTGAGTTAATCTTAACCCCAGTTAGTAGGTGTTAAAATGGGGGCATGGACAAATAAGGGACATGTGGACCAATACTTACAAAACTCTCTTTAGGTTGTTCAAAACATGTCTTTTTCTTAATAAAAGACAAATCTACTACACGTCTTTCATTAGAAAAAGTGAGTTTAATAGAGAGTGGAGTTAGCATTACCACTTTATGTTTAGCTCTTAAAGTTAAAATCTCTTTTAGGGTGTTCAAAACACGTTTTTTTTTTTAAAATAAAAGACAGCACCACATGTCTTTCATTTAGAAAAAATGAGTTTAATATAGAGAGGAGTTAGCATTACCACTTTAGGTTTAGCCTTAAAGTTACAAGTCTTCTTTCTCTTTTCATTTTCACCAAAACGAGAAGAACAGAATGCTGGTTATAGCGATGGCCGAACATGAGAGGGGGATCAAACTTTTGGGGTTTCGACGATGGACGACGCAACACAATGATGACGACGATCACAGGTATGTACTATTCCTCCATCTTCTCTTCTCTGCTTCTCAAAATTATTTTTTTTTTTGTTTTTTTTCTTTTTCTGCGATTCTCCTTCTCAATTGGTGAGTGAGTATGGTAACTTTTTTTTTCTTAGATGGTTGTTTGCAAGTGCAGAACCAAATTCCATTTCAGTCTGTGAGTGGTGTCACAGAGCATTTTTTTTTTTAAATCGGTCGTATCGATGAGATATCGGTAATATCATGTAAATTTTAGATGTGTCGATATGTAATGATACCGACAAATATCGGCGATATATCGCCGATATTTTCGATATTTTTGATCCTTGGGTATTACTGTTTTTAGGGTTTCAAGATGATGACAATGATGGGGATGCAAAAGGGATGGGGTAGGATTGCTGTAACAGCAATAGGGTATGGGTAATAAGGTCCACAAAGTAAACAATGGATTATGTAGGCCTGGGACAGCATAGGGAAAGGTTGGGGAATGCTACAACAGCCACAATGACTGGGAACAGGTGCAGCAGAATTGGGGGGGGGGGGGGGGGGGGGGTGCGCTGTAGGGGCTGTTTGGACAGTCTGGACAGCAAGGGTTTAGGTCTGTAGTGGTATGGATGGTCTGGACTGGTGTGGTTGGACAGTCTGGACAGCAAGGGTTAGGTCTGTAGTGGTACGGATGGGGCTGGACTGGTGCGGGGGAATGAAAACAGGGGCTGTGACAGTCAAAGGTAGGGCTGGACAGCAGCCTGGTATTGCGTCTATGATGGCAGAGGCTTGGAAATGGTGTAGGGGCTGGCGGTACGGTTGTATGGGGATTGGGGGCTGCAATGGCAATGGCCAATGGGACAGGTTCGATGCTGTAGGATGGGCTGGGACAGCAGGGGTTGCTGTTGGGATAGGTTGCAGCAAGGGAATGCTTCTAGGGTTTGGGTGTGATTAGGGTTTTGACAAGAAAAACAGAAAACTAGGAAAGCAAAAGAGGAGAAAGAGAGGAGATCTAGGGTATTGGGAATTAGTGTTTTGCAAGGGAAAAAGAATACAGAAAATAAAAAGATAAACAAAGAAGATGTACCTTGGAATCACTCCAAGATTGATATCACACCATGACATTACACCATTCCCATCTAGGGATTCACAAACGAAATTTTTTTCATAAATTTCCTTTATAAAAATTCTATAAATTTCTAATATCTAAAGAGAGTATTTATAGACAATCATAAACTCTATTTAAAAGAAAAATACCAAACTACCCTTAGTATGTTATCTCTTAATAAACTAATTATAAGAGACAAAAACAAAGTAAAAAACAAACTAGATAAAATAAACAACTAAATAACTAAAGTGGTGGGCCCGGCCACTATGGCTGCCATGCCCATCTATGGCCTGATCTCAGCCCTCCGATCGCCATCTCTCGATCCGACGGTGGATCTTCCTCGAAGTCGTGATCCAACGATGATCTCCCATCATAAACAAAATCTAAAGCTTAGATGTTTGTATCAACTCTCCTCGGTTGAGAAGATTCTCCACTAGCGAAATAAAAACTGTCGTATTGCTCCAAGAAGTTGTTGCAACTCGTCTCATGTGTTCCGTCATGTGATCCGTCGTGAATGCCATGCACAATCTGTCTTCTGACGTGATCCATCCCGATCGATCTTTTTCCCTGATGAGATACTTGTGGATATTTCTCGTGTTCTAGTAACGCATTGAACTTCTAAGACATCCTCTATTTCTTCAGTATTGCTAGACATGAGTAGTAGAGACATTGGAAATGAAGGAGACCAATAATAGTGAAAGTGGACTGGGGAAAAGAACGAGTCTAGATTAGGAGATGCATGGCAGAGAAGGTGGGTTTTTGGAATGAGATTAGCATGGGGTCATCACGAAGGGAAGGTAGGTCTGGGAGGCGGGTCTGGGGAGGTGGGCCTAAGGTGAAGGTGAGTCCCTAAGAATAGGATAGCCGGGGGGGGGGGGGGTCATCACTAAGGGGAGAGCGTTTCTGAGGTGAAGGGGAGTCTAGATATCGACATGGGGGTCATCATGAAGTTGATTAGGTCTCAAGGAGCTGGGTCCTGGAGGAGGACGGTTTAGGGGAGGTGGGTCTGATGTTGAGGTGAGTCTGATAGGCTCTCCAGAAGGTCATCATGTGGGCTCTCTATGGGATTGTAGGTGATGCTACTAGACCCTGAAAAGAAAAGTCCCCACATTGAATATTGGCCTAGTACCCATGTCAGTGGAAGTCACATAGACCAACCCGCTTCTAGATCTTATGTGTCCAGCACTACGGGCATGTGAACCATTATCATCCATACCTCCCCTTGAATCTCTTTATTGTTAATTATGTGAATCACCGGATGTTTTATTAGTTTCATTATTGACTGTAATTTGTTTTTCGATCTCATCATGCAAACATGAATTTGTTGTGGCAAATGACCCTGTGGACTCCTCTGTTGACCTAATGGGACGGGATCTACTGCGTGCCTGGATGTCATTATGAGGGAGATCTTATCTAGTACATCTTCAGGGCTTCCTGAAATGCAGGACACCGACACCCACAAATTTTGAAGCTCCACAAGAGACTCAAGCGCTAATGTACTCTCAACTGACTCAGATAATGGTCGCTCTACGGCCAGGATCTGTGGGAAGCTCCACAAGGGACCTCAGATCTATGGATGCTCCCATAAGAGATTTCAATAGTTGGTAGAAGCTCCAAGGAACTCAGGGTAGGTCATAAGGACTTAGGAGCTAATGTAGCTCCACAGGGGGAGTGGACTCTCTGAATTGTAGTTTGCGAGTAATCAATTGCCTATGAATTTGTTTCAGCTACCGCTCTAGCTCTTGTACCATTTGATATGCATGCTCTAGGTGCTAATATCATTGGGTTAAGCGCTCTCAAGAGCTCTAGTCGGAGGCCCATTTCTGACCTAGAAGTGTCCCAAGACAACAAATTTTGCTTAGTAATTAGTTGCAGACCTCGAGCCTTGCCGAAGGGAATTGCCATTGGCCCTGTCTGATGATATGTAAAGGAAGATCTTTCTCTTAGCTTCTCTTTCATTTCAGTCACTGGACAATGGGGTCCTTACCAGATTGTTCATATCCTTCGCGTCAACATTGATTCCAATAGATTTTGCTTGGTTTCTACCGTTTTTATTTTGGCAAACCTACCTTTACTACCTTCAGCATTTTCCCACTACTCGAAGTAGTGGTACATTCTGCTAACCAATCCCAGAAGTCCTTTGGATTGAGTTGACCATTAAAGCGCGGGGCCTCGCTTGATGCTCACCTGCTGAGCATCCGGA